>JAMQGT020005461.1:0-224020 GCA_024447675.2 Pterophyllum scalare
TGTAAGATTTTGGTAATGTGCATATTCATAAATTAGGATATTTCAGCTTTTAGGTAGCTGCTATACAACCCTGTATTATGTTTACCCTGTAGAGAAAATAAAACCCTGTTTCATCCTCGTTCAACACAGTCACAAGTACTTTGGCACCGCAACGAATTGGCGCCACGCTTCTGCGTCTTCATCGGATGTCTAAACGTGAAACAATTCCCCAATTGCACCAGAGAGATATCGGGCCCTCTGCAAACTAAAAATATTCATTAATGAATTAATTATGAGACTGAATATGGGTGAAACGTCAAAATAGAACGACTTTTTAAAAAGCTTCAAAGTTGAAGTTAAAAACAACGAGAAAAAAATACATTATGGAATTTATAAAGTCTTGTGTTTGTCAAGGCTGCGACTTTAAAGCAGTTGAGAATCGTTTGAGGACTGCAGTCACCCTGGATAAATTAAGCAACATCAGCAACATCGTTGGAGAATGAAGGTGCTACCATGGCTGCCTTCGACGGCCAAACTCTGCTCCGGTGTTCAGACCGTTATCACCGTCTTCATGTTATCGCTGCTGCCCGTACTGCTGCTGTTGTTGTTGTTGTTGTCAGTCGCTTTCTTGTTTTTGCTCTTTCCTTTGGTGTTGGGCAGCTTGTTGTCTTCTTCCAGCGCATGCGCCGGTTCTGGAACCACACCTTCACCTGGCGTTCGGACAGGCAGAGCGCGTGTGCCACCTCAACGCGGCGGCGGCGCGTGAGATAACGGCTAAGTGGAACTCCTTCTCGAGCTCCAGGACCTGCTGTCGCGTGTAGGCCGTCCGCAACCTCTTTGGCTCCGGGCCCACGTGGTTTGGATTAACTGTAAAAAAAAAAAAAAAAGCAAGAAAGTAGGGAGTTTCCGTACCATTTTTATTCATTTATTTTATTTTGTCTTCAACCATGATCAAGGATGGACCTATTTAACAGCCATATTCAAATAATTAATTACAATAAAAATTAATTCTCCCTAAAGTCAAGCCTTTTAAATTCTTATTCTAGATATAATCATGTAGCTTTTTTTTCTGTTAGTCGAAATCTTCATTTGTGTTGGACTGGGAAGACGCCCAAGACACGATTTTTACTTTTATCTGCAAGAGGTTTGTTCCGCCTTATGCGTTCCACAGCAGATACACACCATACGCTTGCGGATACACACACACACACACACACACACACACACACACACACACACACACGCCGTGGCAGGGCCGGGTCATAAAACTTTATAGCGGTTGTAATTCTCGCCGACTCTTACTGAGATCGTAAATAACTCGACAACAAAAAGCGATGCTCACAAATGGACAAAACACTGAAAGAAAGAAAGAAAGAAAGAAAGAAAGAAAGAAAGAAAAGAAAGAAAGAAAGAAACCCCCGACAGAAAAAAAATAACAGAATAACACTAACGTTTTGGAGAAATGAAATGGGCAGTGAAGATGGACAGATTAAAATGTTCAGACTAGCCTACCGTGAGCGACGTGCACTTTCTTCATCCACGGATAGACAACAATGGGCGGCTTGTCTTTGCCCTGGCAGGCCGTTTTCCTCTGCACCTGAGCGGGCTTTGTACAGGTCATCCAGGCCTGGCACTGCAGGTCACCCACGGGGAACCTCTCCTTCACGGGGGCGTCTGTCTGTCTGTAGACCGGGTAGGTTGCACCTTGATGCTGCGAGTGGTCCTCTCCATCCTCGCGGCGAGGCCCCTGCAAAGAATGTTGATAACCGCTTTGTTGTTGTGTGTAGGGAGGCGGAGGGGGCTGCATGGACATGTAGCCCCCTCCATAAGTACCACTGTCCTCGGGGTTATTGTAATACCCCCCTTGGTCACTAAAATTACTGTAATCTTCTTCACATGGCGGGAACTGCGGCTCAGCATATTTACAGCTCACCACGTAGGACTCCATGATTGATTTATAGCGAAGCTGGTAGGAGAATACTAATTTTTCTTTCTCTCCCCTCTCTCTGTCTCTTTTTCCCCCTCTGGCATGAAGCCATCCTGCGGCTGTCAAATAGACGGACGGCCGCGCGGGCCACGTGACCCTGCGACCAGCCAATGAGAGGCGACACTTTTGGTTGTTTATGTCAGACGTAATGGGATAATTTGGAGGAAAAAAAAGTTCATTATAGGACTAATGAAGAGTTGCTGGCCGGGAAAGTTGCTACAATTAGGTATTTGTGGTACACAGAAAAATAATCCTGAGAGTCTAAAGTGTTACTATTCGAGTAATTCAAATCTATCTATCTATCTATCTCCCACTACCACACAGTCCCTATTGAACACACACTGACTGTAGATTTATGACTTTTAGCTGATTGACTTTTACCCCCACAGATGGCCGGAGCTGAAAAATTAATCTCGCCCATATTGAGGGACGGCGGGGCCATATTTGGCCTTGTGGCCGGTCAAAGGATGGACAACAAAACCTGGCCGGTCAGAAAGGCCTCAAATAAAAGAATGGGATAAAAGGTTCCCAGACAGTGACTAGTAGTTGGCTTTGTTCGGCCGAGGTCAGGCCGAGGTGTCCCGTTCACCATCTCGGCTTTTAAAGGGGGTGGTGCGCGCATTTCTTGGCTTAAAAAAAAAAGCTAAGTCAAGCTGAAAAATGCGACGGTTTAAAAAATGAAGCTTAATGCTAAATTTGTGTTAAAAAGGGGGAAAGAGATAAGTGGGAATATGCTAAATTTGCGCCCTCACACGAAGAAAGAGGACACATAATGAGGATCATTGCTCGGAATTTTGATCTTTCGCTAAAGCGATCTCTTTTAAAATGCTAAATAACAAATGTCAAGGTCTTAATAGATCATCTTCACTCTCGGCAATCGACCATTAATCCATATGAAATCCGTCTAGATTTCACGAGGATTTCTTTGGCTGCAGCTGCTCTCTGAGGATTTGATGCGCAGCCAAAACCTCTTATTAACTACATGGACTACTTTTACTCCTGCTTACAATGCTCCTGTAAAGAGAAGATGGAATATGCTTGGGCATTAAAGAGTGCATGTGGAGGATGTGATGCATTTGAAGCCTTTGCCATGGCTGACAGAAAATGCATCTATGGGCTTAATTGCTCTGATCTATTGAGTCATTTGCACAAAGCAGCTCTTAAAGAATGACTGATAAGCAACCAAATAGGTAATAGAGTGGCCAGTTCTTTTTCTCTTTCTGTCAGAATATTTTTTTCCCTCTGTTTCATGGTCTGGTGCCATCTAAATAGGCAACATTTCCATTGTTGTCACATGGGAGATTTTTTACCGGGAGCGTTTCTAGCTTCAGTTTCTATCAGTTATTGTTCCAGCTGAGATAAAGGCATTAGTCTGCACAGATTTTCACTGAAGAGTTACAGATTTACTACATTTATGAATGGGCTGCAGAGGCAGTGTAATCAGGGCAGCAAACAGAGCTTTTTTTTTTTTTTTACAAGCCCAGTCTTTATCAGATCTACATGCACACCCAGCTCAAGATATACTGTGCTGTGGTTCTTGTTGAGATGCTGCACTTAATATTGATTTCATGATTTCTTACTGAGCAAACCTTAATCCTACCATGCAGGAAATTAGATCCAGTGGCGTGATCACAATTCAAGCTGTGAAAGTCAGCATGAGCAAACCATCCTTCTCAATTTGGCGATCCATTCATATGCAGCAAAGGACGGTGTCACCTCATGGATGCCTCTCTGTGCATGGCACCACAGAAATGTCAAATAATCGTTCTAATATAGGAAAGTGTAGAACTGTAGGGCTGAAGAAGGGCATGTTACTCTAGCAAAGCTAGAGCACAGTGAGGAGTCAACCCTTTTTCCCTCCCCTGTCATGGATTTTGATGGATGGTTAGTCATCACCCATAGACTCCCCTAGAACCCAATCTGTGACTGAAGCTGCTCCACACACATTCGGTTCTACAGGGTATATATAGGCGAAGGTTCACTTCATGGCTGGCCGCTGATGACTTCTTTTTGTTGTTGACAGAGATTTACACTCCTGTGCCCTCTCTCTGACTTTTTTCATAGAGGCCATTGTGTTGACTAATGCTCTGCCTAAGAGTAATTACAATGCTTAAAAACGCTATTCAGCCAGTCCCGTCTTTGTAAAGATGTGCATGTACCTGTTGTTAAGTGTCATTGTGTAATTTATTGAAACCATTATTCGTGCTGCAGCATGTAGCTTTTGGCATCAATAACCCATTATAGGGCATACCACATTAATTTTGATACATGTTTATAATTACTGTAAAGTAGTGAGGCCATCATCTAGAACAGTGGCAAGCTCGATGAGAACATGCTGAGACTTCAGACGTCTCCTCAGGCAAAATAATGCTTGCTACATCACGCATGAATTGATTCCCTGGATCCAGAAGGTTACTTGGAGCTGGATTAGTTTGTGATATTTTCTCGAGAACATCAAGACAATGTCTCCTAATTATTGCTATATCAATTTGACGTTTACATTGTAAAGTTATGATGCAAAATGTTTCATTTTACCCTGCCTGTTAATGGTAAATGTCCCTGGATCCAGTTACGGATTGATTCCAAAGGTTCATTACTTCTAAACTGGCTATGAAATTTCATGTTAAACCATCCATAAATTTCAGGCAGATCAGCAATAATTGGGACAAGGTGAATTTTAGGTTTGTGAAATCTGTCTTGTAGCATGAAAAGTAGCTCACCTTCCACTGGAAAGGGGGCAAAAGGTTGGCCACAAGATAACTCTTCTAGAGGGTGGTTAATGTGAAATGGAGATGGCCACCTTGTCCCATCCACCTTCTCATTTGACAATAATTACACTAAGGTGTTAGAGTTACTCTGCTATCATGTGTTGTTGCTTGAACAGAATTCACTAAAGTTCTACAAGTGTGATTTTAAGTCTGACCTCTGTTTGCTTTCATTTCTTTATTGAGGCATCCTGTATGTGCTTTCTCTGGTATAAAGTAACATATCAGAAGGACTTGCTTTAATATAGAAGAAAAGTTTGTTACTGATGGCCATACTTGGATGAACAAGTTGCACATTTCATTTTAATCTTTTTAAATCAACGAGGAAGCACTCTATTCTGCAGCCCATCAGCAGTTAAAAGTTCCACCTCTTTCACAATTTAGCCGGCCAAGCTTCGACTGTAAAGAAACGGCCAAATTACGGTTGGTCACCTGCCAAGTTTGCTTGTAAACAAACTACCAGCTGCAGTGCAAACTGATCCACATTAAACTAGTGGCTGGGGGTAATTTCCGAACTTGGCCCGGACCTCAGATTTTATTGGACTGAACTGAAAATCGTGGCACTTGAGGGAAACTTGGCCCTGAAACTAAATCTAAATTTCTCATTTAGTTCCTGCTGAAATACATTTATGGTGGTCCACAACGTCTGTAAATGTTTACAGCTGAACATCTGCTGTCAGCTGCCAGTGAAAGCGCCACAGTTTATATCCAGCGATATTTAAATTCAAGTTGTACATTTTCAGCTGACAGCATTAGTCATCATGTTGACTGTTTTTGCTTGGATATTAAATTTGGAGTAAGATGCATGTATTACATATGTATTGATTTTTTTTCCTCACATGCTCATGCTCCACTGAAGGCAACATTACCCACGCCTCTTTTTTTCCATTCCCACACACACACTCACACACTTTACCTCATTCACAGTAATGCATCATTATGAATATTGCTGACGTCTGCATTGTTTTTCAAATTGCATTGCAAATTTGGTCAAGATGCCACATAGAGTTTCTGTTTCCATTTCTTCCCTTGGGCGATTTTCTGTGCTCTGGCAGACGCTCATTCTTTGTGTTTACATGTACTAAATTCCCATGGCTGGTTGAATGAGTGCTTGATGACAACTCCGGTCAGAACCATTTGTTGCGAAAGCAAAAAGCTCGCGTTGCATGGAGTGAGAAGAACAGCAAAACTTTATGTAAAGCATGATTGGTTTCACATTAAACGGTGGGAAAGCTAAACAGAAGGGGGAAAAAAAGGCGAAGCAAGCATTGATCTTTAACAATTCTGATTGATTTGAGTGAATAATGAAACTGCAGAGTTTGGGGCACCTTTCTGCTGATGTGGAAATTACAAATGGTCAAAAAAAAAATCCATTCACTTTAAACTATTAATCCACGCCCCGAGTGGGAAAAAAAAAAGGACTTTGACTTAAAACTTTCATTTTTCACAATTATTCCAACCTAAATTCTTCTGCTTGGACACTGGAGTCATTAGCTGGCACCTTTGAATGGTGTTCCCCAGCTCTGAACTTTGCTGGATTTCTTTTACAGACAACAACAACGGAGCGATGCTTCGGTTTCTCAAAGGGCATTCTTCTTTAAGAATGTAACCTAGCTGCCGTCAGGTCGCGAGAGGGTCACTCAGAATCGTTGACCGCTGGTTCACCGTTTCATTAGTCCCCACGCTGGACAGGGCAACGCAGGGGCTCGAGCTGGGGACCACGCAGAGTTCACGCGGCCTGCGGGAGTCGCGAGCCTATTGTTCCGCTGGTTAGATTATTGTTGTACAAAGGGAAGCAGCGCTCCGGTATTACGGGTTAAAGAGGGAGGATACGTTATTTGAATATGATGCACTGATTTAAAATGGGATTTCCTACCGCATTTATGAATTATTATTACTTTGGCAGCGGGTTAATCAACCTTCATATATCAGTTTTCCATTACACGTTGATTATTGATTAAAGCTGGAAATCTGGCAGTTTAATTAGGCATCTTTAATGTCCTTTCACGCGGGTTGCGGATATAATTTAGTCGAAGTTGAATGTCCTGAATATTCTAGTTGCAGACTTTGTGATCATTTGATCCTCTGAGGTCATAATTTTTCATGCAGGCTGTCTTTGCAGATCTGAATTCAACACTCGGGTCTGCAGATGATATAACCGCAAGCAGCAGTAACATAAGCACTTACCCATATAAACAGCCTATTGCCTTTTAGGAGATCGCATAAATAAATTCTCCTCTCATCCCGAGTTTGGCATGAAGCCATTCAGTTGTGGCTTTTCTTTCTGGGCTTGTTTCACTTTTTCATCTTAGACAGGCTGACCGCGGGCTCACCCCTCCACCCCCGGCCCTGTGCCGGGTCAAAGCCGAGCTGAGAGCTGCTTTAACCCGGTTTAGACATTAACTGCGAACTCCAGCCCTGCATGGGAACCCAATGCACCTTCTCGGACTGATCAGCGCGGCCGAGCAAAAGCCGCCAAATCTGATTGTAAATTAGTAAAGAAAAAACAAAAACAACTTCAAAATTAAATGCTGAAGATAATCTAAATGAACACTCATCGTATCGTGAAACTGCAAGCATGCAAAGACATTTTTGGTTTTGTCGTCTATAACGCTGGGAACGATCGTTTCACGTACACAGATACGCTGCATTAGCTGTGAAACTAAAAATAAAAAAATATAAGAATATATATTTTTAGTAAGAGGGGATAAATCTGTTTCCAACACAAAAACAACGATAGTGATCGTATAAGCTTATATATAAGCTTCATTTTTATTGTTACAAAACTATAAATTAGGCTGCACATTAAAATAAAGCACCGTTAGTTGTTAAACAGCAAAAATCATACAGGCTACTGCAACAAATAAGAATAGCTCTGTGTATAGCTTTCTATGCACAGACGGTGCACCAGTAATACCTGGATGCCAATTTCTAAATGCTTTAACAATATTCATTTTACAAAAATAATATATTAAATATATATATACACAAGATAATGTATCAAAAATGAAAATAGCAAAAATACATTTAAAGATCACATGCCCTATTTTCAACGGACAGTCTTTATAACATTTAACTCACTTTTAAGCCAAAATAAGAGAAAAGTTGCGTCTGTTGGGAAATTTGCCGCAGTAATTTAGAGAGGCTCCCCTCTCCGCAGTCTTGAACATTATTTAGTTATTTAAAAGATTAATGTCCCTGCTTTTTTTTTTTAACTTGTCAGTCCTCTATGGAAGAGTGTCCAGCTGTGAGTATAATCACAATTTTCCCCTTGCCATAAACCGTTAGTTTATAGTTCTCTTCTCGCTCCTGTTTATAGCCTTTGGGGAGTGAGGCTTGGTGTTAGAGAGATAGCTGTAAAATTTAACATCTCAACAAAGGTGCCATAACTCCTGTTATTTCAGATTGCGTTTACATTTCCATACAAACATCACCGGTGCAACGAGAATATGAAATCATTTTGAATGCGCCAAAAAATAAATTAAAAAAAGGCCTATATTGTTCAGTTCCCCATCCTGCAGATATAAAAGTGTTGATTGTTATTATTATTCGTCCTCTAAATGGGAGATTTAAAGCAAGATAATCCTCAACATATGGAATAAGGCCGCCTCAGAAAGGATGCCGGCTACTGTTTGCCGATTCACGAACACGCACATATGCCACATGGAAATCGTAAACCCACATACAGGCGCGCGCACGCACACACACACACACACACACACACACACAGATATAGAGTTTCATGTTAAGGACTCCCTCCAGAACATGTTAAAAACGCTGACTACTGTTATCTTTTTTCCAGAACCGGAGAAACAAATTTTTGGCATCAATCATTTCTCCGCAGCGAGCTGAATCCAGACAGCAACATTAAACTTGTGATTCTAAACAGTCCTCAGCCGAAAGAGGGTTCAAACGGGCCTCTAAACGTCGGGTTTTTTGTTTTTTTTTGTTTGTTTGTTTTACCCAGAAAGAGGATCATTTTATTTTGGAACAAAAGAAAACTTAAATGTATATTTAAAAGAAAGAAAAAAAGACGAAAAAGAAACGAGGTTTAAATTGCTTAAATTATCATCCTGCACCTCTAACAGATATCTGTTCCCAGATATCTGTGCAGTACATCCTGTATCCTGGACTATATAGTATATACCGGCAGTATCACAGAGTATTAGACCTGACAAAGCAAGCAAACAAAAATATCGTCACAGAGTCTTTTCTTACCACTAAAACACTCCTTCAAGTGAACTGAAATAAGACCTTGAACGTCAGTATTTTTACGCACAAATGTCCAATTCAATGTAACTTTTTTTTTTATGACTTCGTTTAATTCGATTATATATTGGACTACAGGTGACTCTCTGAACCCCTCACTCACTACGCCAGAGGCCCTTGGGGGGTCCCCCGACCACTGCTTTCATTCGGGGAACACTTCCCCACCCATGTCCTTCCTGCCCCCCCCCTGCCCCTTACAGTCATAACTTCATATCTGCGCCAAATATGAAAACGAAACACACTTACTCGCTCTGTCCCGCTCTCGCGTTAAAGCGCGATCGCTCGTTAGTCTGGTGTAAAATCCCGTTAGATCGGATCGAAGCTGAGTGCGGGGACCGTCTCCGTTGTTTCTCTCAGCAATACAAAGCGCATTCTGTTGATTTCGGACAAATATCGGCTACCAATCCCATCTGGCCGCCTGTCGGCTATTCTCCCTGAGTTATATTTTGGGGCTTGTCAAAGCTCCGGCAATAAAACACACTTTATTACCGTCACGTGCTCACTTTTTTTCTTCTTCTTGCTACTCCCACAGGGGTTCATAAATTATTAGCCCCTGCACGAGAACCACTTTATTCGATAATGGCGCCAAAGGAAAAAAGAGGGAGCTTTAATCTCCGGGGTTGTACTGTTGGAGATTTAAAAAAATTAACTGTGGCCATGCAATGCGTTTTCTCTCAATGAGGGTTTCTCATTTATTGAAGCTTTAAATGATTTTTTTTCTCTTTAATTAAAAAAAAAAATTCTATTGCATTATTTTTCCATTTTCAATCTAACCCCCATTGCTGCCATTAAAATTAATGTCACAGCATGTTACTTTTTTTTTCTTTTTTAAACGACCAATGTTGGTACATAAAATGTGGAGTCTCCCCGTGAGACTCTGGTGTAGTTTGCACTGCAGTGCCTCCCTCTAAACAAGCAGAGACTGAACGCCGTTTGCATTTTCCGGATGTGTCTGGAATGCTGTTTGGAACATTTGTTTCCTGCTTTGATTTCCGTAAATGGGGAGCCATAAAACCATAAAGTTGCTCTGTGAAAACAGCCTGGACACCGCTTTGCTTGCTTTAGCAGCTCCGCGGCTGCTGGGGACATTTAGGTGTCAAAACAAGACATTAAACCAAAAGTTACATAAGAGTCTTTTTTTTAAAAAAATAGCTATACTTCAAAAATACACAATAATCCAACTTACTGCTGCGACTACTACTAATAAGCGTCTTATAATGTAGATAATTGTAATACATTATTGAGCTGAATTCAGCCACACAGGCTGCGGGAGCGCACAGGCCAATAACACTTAACGAAAACGCACTTCATCGGTTCTTATAAACATATGCAGCAGAAAACTGTCATTACTCGTCCACCAGATGTTAGGCCTAAAGTTTTGATTTATTCCTCTTTTGCATAAATGTTGCAACAACAAAAAAAGTTCAGCCATCTCTTTAATTAGTAATTATTAATCATATTAAGACAAATATTCACAGATCAACGACGTCCATGCGCTTTTCGTTTAAATCTTTCCATTACCGAAGCTTTACTGGTGCTTTTGAAACCACAAGCCACTTGACTCCCTGATTTATAACACCTTGGCTTGGCGTCCTGCCTAATGACTCCTCCTAGCAGCTGTAATATAAAAATCACATCCAGACCAAACAAAATGATCCCGGGACATTAAGCGGGAGAAATCCCTCTGTTCCAGGTGCACTCAAGGTAAATGACATAAAAAGGCGTCATGACCCCCAGCCGGACGGGGGTGTTGCTACCCGAGTCTGAAGCGGGGCTGATAAAAATCCAAAGAGCTCCAATATGTATATAGCTCACTGAGGGCCATTGTTTAAGATTTCATCCTTGAGTCTGTAGCGCCATCTAGCGCTCAAGGGATACCAAACGGCGCCAGCTCACACATGTGGGAAGCATTTGAAGGATACAGCGTTTTCTTAGGTGTGCAATTACGTAATTTTTAATGACTTATTGCAATTTTTTGTAGCAGCATTTGTGTTACTACGTTAGTATCTGTTTAAAGCAGTTTCTCTTTAATGTGTTGAATGAACTGGAAGGAATTCTGGTTTATTTGTCCTTCTGTGTGTATTATCGCAGGGATTTAAGTACACGCAGGTGGAGGGATACATTGCAGCATCTGCAGTGTGCGCTGCAGTGTGCGTTACCCATTTCCAGACTAATAGCGCCCCCTGCTGGCCAATAATAACACTAGCACTCTAGGCATGGCAGCTTAACATCAGTACCAAGTCAAAGTCCAAGTCACGAAATCCAAATTGTTCTCTCCTTTTTGTATTATTAATTGTATTTAATTCGGCAGAAAGTTAGATGACAGGATAAAACAGGCATTGCTGCTTTAAATCATTGCTGATTAATATTTTTCCTCTTTTCTGTTTTGTTGTTCTTGCATTCAATGATAATGGCCAACTGGTTTCTGACTAAAAGGCATTTTCAAAAAGAAACAGACTAATAGCTCAATGCTCAAGCATGAGCTTCTGGTTATGTGAAAGTGTGTGGCTGAATATCAAAGACGAGCCATGACAGAGCGGCATTGAAACAGAAATAAACACCAGCCCACATGATCAAGCCTGAAAGTTGATAGCAGTTATAAGCTAAAACCTCGACATCTGCTGAGTGAGACAGTGAAATGAAGCCCTCTCGACAAACCTGCAGGTTGTTTTTGTCTTCATAAGCAGCCAGCCAAAATTTAGGTTTTTGCACCACCCTGCAAAAAGAGAGAAACAGGCCTGTTTTATGCCTCGCACACACAAAAACATCTCTCACATCTTCGTCATTCTTTCTCAGGCTCTCTTTCTCTCTGGCACAGCCTTAAATTTAATGTCTGCCTCACTCTCTGCATCACTGTCTTCCCTATCTCCTTTTGTCTCTTTGTTTCTCCCATACACACATTGACACATAAATGCACAAATACACACACACACACACACACACACACACACACACACACACACTCCCTGCCGCATTGCAGTAGGTTGTAAATACTCAGTGCCAGCTGAGCTTGAGTGAGCAGCTCCAGTGAAATACTGTCTTTGTTTCTGTGGATCTCCCACACCCCGCCTGCTGCCCTTCTGGGGGGGAAAAAAAAGAGTAAAATTCAAAAAAGGGAGAAAATACTGTCTTACTGTCTCTTTGTCTCTCTGACATTTGCCCTCATAAAAAAGGGACATCAGTGAAAACAAAAACAAAATGGGGGAAAGCATTCCATCTGTCTGATTCTCCCTATCTGTCCAAGTACGCAAGGAAGGAAAAATTCAATTTCTTACATAAAGATCTTGGAATTTATCAGCAAGGAGACAGATAACACAACAAGCAATACAACTAACATGCAAGAACATGATATTTTATGACAATATGGCCAGCTAATCCCTTGAGAATGAAAAACATATGACTAGTTTTTGGGGTTATTGTATCACCAGGTGTCTTTTTTTTTTGGCTTTACACACCAAGGGTGCATAAAACATTTGTGTCATAAACATTGCATTGATGAGTGAAATAGCCATATATGTATTAACATTAGGCTACCATATTTACATGCATGTACACACTGTCATGTGATCTTAAAGTGGTCTGTTAAAGGCTCAGAGGAATCAGTCCTTATATCAGTATCATGCAAACACAATATTTACACTTCTCTTATAGTTCAGCAATATACATTTTAAATGCATGATGCTATTTCATTAGAATGAAATGATGCATTCTTCATAATTAACTTTAGGTCTGGGAATTAACCCAGTTCAGTTGTTTTTGTGTGTGCAGACAGCCATGATGCATTATTGCAAATGCAAATTCAGCTGTTCAGTAAGGGTGCAATATTCTGCACACGCTGCAGTCTGCTTGCAAACACTTCAGTGTTTTTTCTGCAGCATAACACAAAATCTTACTGAGCCATGGATATTAGTTAGCAGCAAAAAAACAACTATTGCACTGACTCTTCCCACATCACACACACACACACACACACACCCCACATTCACACCCTGCAGCTGCTGAATTGCTTTTTGAATTTTGAAGATCAGTGTTAGTACCTGAAATGATCAGTCTACTGGACTCCATTTTCCTCTGCAGCATTCTGCAACAGAATAAAAGCGTAAACAATAAATAAATCACCCAGAGTCAGAACAAGCAGAAGAGTTGGAACAGTAGGCCTACACAGTTCAGAAGCGACGGAAACATGCCACACATCTATTGCAGAATCTAAAAATGCGTCTCTTTTTCACCACTGCTGACTTGACAGCCTGTTGGTTAGAAACTTGCCTGATGTGCGTCAACAAGTCCAACCATATATTTCACCTTTTAACATTTAAGCGTAACATTTAAAGAGTCGTTTCAAATTAAGATTGTAGGGCGAGAACAGTGTTGCAGAGAGACTGAATAAAAACGGAGGGTTGTTTACCGTCCACGGAGGCGCGCGGGTGCCGAGAAACACTTCTGGCTTGCCGAGAGCGCGCGAAGTAAAGCCGCCTGCACGCTGCCCGCGCACACATGACAGCGAGCGACCAATGGCGAGCAGGGTGTGCTCGTAAAACGCTTTTACGATCTGGGAGCCGTGCAAAGAGAAAATTGGAATTTGTGGCAGCTGGGTGCAAAAGAGAGCTGCATTTCCAAACCTACAAACACGCGCAGAGGTCTCGATAAATCTAACAAACCGTTTCATTAAAGGGTTTAAGCCGATTTATCTGGTGATTATTTGTTTAGACTACAACCACAGTTTATTTAAAACAACTTCCCAAACCAGAACCTTTAGACCAGGAACGCACTGAGATGCCTTAAGTGCTATTTCAAATATACATACATATAAGCGGAATGTCCCAGAACCTTTAAAACGTAGACTTTTTCTATTAATAGCGTTTTATTACTTGATGATACAAACAGCTCGCCCAGATCTGTGAATACTTTTAATTTTACACCCTTTTACGCTCATGTTTAGTTATGTTGGCCTCACCGCAACAGGAACAGCAGTGGGTTTTTTTTTTTTTGAACATTGGAGTAATTAATGACTTCACTGCAATTTCTCATTCTCACCCCCGCCGCATGTTATACTTATGCAGCCCACAGTTTGTAATAATATAATGATAATAATTCCCCCAAATTAGACCTATTGATTGAGTCGTTAAATGCTTTAAATCTGCATTTTTATTCTCTGTATCATACAACTAAAGTGCTGAAAAACAATCGGAAGTGTGTATATATTATTATTATTATTATTATTATTATTATTGTTGTTGTTGTTATTATTATTATTATTATTATTGCTGTTCAAAATACTTGGAGCTCTGGCTAGACTTCAACCTATTAAATAATACTAGTTTTTTTTTTTAAACTGTCGTTTTGACATTTGTTTAGACGTCTGAACACAGGTTACCATCTCTTCTGAAACATTCACATTCCTACTTGATATTCAATAAAGCCGCAAAAATCAATATTTTAGCGGTGCACTAATTTTAAGTAAATCCAGTAACAGCTGCGAAAAGTCTTAAGCGTCACGGTCACGTCTACTTTTTTTTTTTTTTTTTTAATTAACCACTGAGTAAATTCATGGGACATGTGGGAGGCCTTATTATGTCGGTGGAAAGTAGGACCCAGAAATATTACAGCCTATAACACTTTGCTGCAGTGCCTGTTGCACATCTCCTTTTTTGTTTGAGCTATCATTTTTCATATTTTCAGCTTATTTCCAGGAATAATTTTTTTTTTAAAAAGAAAAGAAAAAATCCCAGTTAGTGCTCATGGCTATAGCACATTTGGGGTCACATTATACTGTGAATTTTTTATTGTTTTATATTTGGCTAATGTGAGTTATATTTTAGGGTGTTTGAAATAAACATTTAGTCACAATAATACTGTAACGCTTTTATTTTGGGTATTTATTAGTTAATATTTTACAGAGGTATTTGTTATGGTTAATTTAAATGCAATGCGAGAAGAAACGCATTGTTTTGCATAGCCGCAAACACTCGAATGTCATTTATTTCCATTTTATTACACTGATAACGATCGTACTTTCCATCGTCTCTGGGTGTTTTCCATTTTAATTTGTAAGGTCTTCAATTAAAAAAGCCTTTGAATATATAAGACTTACAACAATTAATAAACTCAAATGTAAAAATGTACAATTTCTCATTTTTATCCTAAACTTTACCTCTTATTTCTGAATCCTGCGTATTGCACCCTCATTTCAAATGTTATTGTCTAAAACTGGTTGTCACAAAGCTGGACATAGCCTACTGTTAAGCTAGTAGTAAAGTCAATATTTAATTTACCAGTGATTTTAAATGGCAAGAGTATCTATAGGCTGGAGGTTGTTTTTTTCTGATTTTTTTTAATAATCATGCGTTAAAGGAAAAAAACAGCACGATGCGGTAAATTGAGACTAAAATTAGATTTTTTTTTTAATTCTTTAATTTTTGTAGTTTCCTTACTGTACGGGCATCAAGGCTGTGATCACAAACTGCAGGTCACTACAGAGGCTTCAAGTATTGCTCCAAGTTTTATTTTGAAGAGGAAACAGAGCGGAAGTAGCATCGCACATCCCTGTTGACTGCGTGATCAGTTGTAGTCTATCCAATAATACAAAATGATTAGTTTTTTAACAGGGTGGATAAAAAATATTAGAAAATTAGAGAAGAAAATTATTGGAAAATTATTAGAAACTCGAATCACACAGTAGCTATTTGTAACTGATTATTACTGAGCTGTTAGTTTCCCTTTGTTACCTCCCAAATCAAATGTTCAAACATAATTTTAAAAAAAATCTTCCACGGGGTCATTCTGGGTCGAGAAAGGGTTTTTGCCCGAAAAGGTTTTAACATGTCAGCAGCTGAAAACTGCAGGTCGGACGTTTACAGCCAGTTTCCCAGACATGGATTAAGCCTCGTCTCAGACTAAAAGGACATCTCAGTGAAGATGCCTGAAAAGGAAAACCTGTCTCCCCTTCTCTCTCTCTCTCTCTAACACTAAGCTTAATGCATGTCTGGGAAACTTAGCCTTCGTAAAATGCTTTATGGCAAGCTTTTGAGTTATATTTTACCTGCGAACAAAGTGAACGGATGGGCCAGCTCTCAGAATCTGAGGTTTGGACTCAGGTCACTGGATTCAGAGTGAACGGTAATAAATATGACACCATAGAGCAAAGAGCTCGTGAAAGACAACACCTCCACCCAGCGGACAGAGTCGGTAACTACACATGAAAACAGCAGCCCCGTGTCTTGATGTTTTTGTGTTTTTGAAGGTTTAAAATCAGCTCTTTTCTACAAACATCCCAAGCCAGAGGTCTTACTTTGAGTTTTACTGATAAAACTGATTGATAATTTTCACTGTATTATTTTCGCGCTACTCAATGGCTCCTCGTTCCTTTGAAACAACAACCATTATTATGTTAGGCCGCAGCAGACGTCCTACATTTTCCTCTTAATAACATAGCAAATGCAAGTGTACATCAGCCCAGGACCCTGTTAATGAATCATTTAGAATTTGTTTTATTATACTAAGGAAATGGCACGGGGAGCGTGCAGCACTAAATCCGGGGTGATGATTTTAATATTTCTATGCGCCATCCTAAACCATCCTAAATGTCTGCAGCGCAATAAATATCCATGTTTTGTAGCCTAATTACGTGCAAATACAAATGAAAGTGTTGCTTTAATAATATTTTTTTTATTATAAATGCATATTTAATCGGAAAGCTTTTCATTTAAAAATGTTTTCTTATAATCATCATTATTAATATTATTATTTGTGTTTTCTGCTGTTATCGGCTACAGTAATTCTGCTGCATCTGTCGGTGTGCTTGGACTGAAGCTTTGTGGTCTAAATGGTTCTTATCATTAAAATGGATTCGTGGATTCATTCCTTTCCCTCTCGTCTGTCAGCTCCTTGTGAGACAAATCATTCTAAATATCAGCCTATGTAAACTTATTTAAGTGTCCAGTCAGTATAGAAGGCCTGTGTGCTCTTTAACTTTAAAACTTTAAAAATGAGAAGACACAAGAGGGTTCCGCTCCGGCTAAATAAAACCTGACTGCTGATGACGTTAAAGTTTCTTATTTCGACCAGTACGGCTACACTGAAGTTTTAGATAGCTGAGCCTAAATTAAAGAATGACTTTTGAAACAAGGAAGAAGAAAAAAAAAGACACCTCATCAAGACTCACATGCTTTTCGGCAAATCCGTTTTAATTTCCCTCCATATCGAATTTCCTGTGTTTTGTGCTCTCGCTCCTTTAAAAGACGTGACTGAAGCTGTCTAGTCTCTTCTGCAGACAATGACTTTAACATTTAGAAGGACAGCTGAGGCTCTAAGGCAGGAAAGGGTGACCAATAAAACCATATAGTCACGATGACTGTCTGGGCTAAATTACTTTATGGAATCTCGCTCTGCGTGTCTCTCTGTCTTGAGTTGGGGCGGAAAGTCACGTTTATTCTCCAAATGCATGCTGTTGGTTTATGACCCTGCAGTAGGATGAGCCCCGAGAACATTATATGGCCGCAATAAATGAAGGAAGCTACGAGGCGCTGCACTGACTTTGACAAAACAAGGAGGCAGAAATGTCTCTCCGTGGGCTGAAACTCTGAACACATACCTGAGAGCAGTGAAACACCTTGACGGTGGAATATAATCATAATGAAAAACATAATAAATCGAGTTATTGGACTATAATCCTATTTAATGTCAACCATGACATACTGCCTTTGTTTTTCCCTTGTAGAACCAGCCGCAGGATAATAATATAGGATAATACTCTATGTAAGCCCTTTTATCGCGTTGTGTTGCTCTATTTAATGACGATATGTAAAAGCGGGATTTTAATTCATATGAATTTTAGGCTACAATCAGTAGCACTATAATAGGTTATTTTTATGTCTATAATTATTAGTATTCATAAGTTAAAAGCTTAAAAACTGATGTATTCGGACTAATCCTTACCGAGTTACCCAAAAGAAGGCGCAAATCAGCACTGACGCTGTAATCCATCTTTTATTTTATTTAGAAAAATCACCATGAGCAGCATATTGAGCCTATAGCCTAAATGAGAGGATGAAGGCCTTATGTGATCACACCTCGACTCACAGCACAGTGAGGCTAACATAGCCTGTTGTTCTTCCTCTTCTCTCAAGGAGAATGGGGGGGGGTACCTTTAAAATCTCCACAGTGTTCCTGTTGTTACAGCAACTTACATTCTGAAATGGAAATTGATTGTGGCTGTTGTAAAAACGTCTTAAGAGGACAGTAGCTGTTTATTCTTACAGGAGGAAACAGAAAACCTAACAATCAGACTGCAGTCACACCATAGCTTAGCCATGACTGGTGTGTGTGTGTGTGTGTGTGTGTGTGTGTGTGTCTGTGTGTGTGTGTGTGTGTGTGTGTGTAGGAATATAGGCATGACCATATCTGCATATCAGACCAACAGTAACCACAGACATACACAGCAACAATGACAACAACAGCAAGGACAACATTACCAACAAATATGCCTACAATAAGGCTACATGCAGAGTTTATAAAAACAAAGCAAAGAAGCTCGTTCTGTCTTCCTTTAAAGTTTCTTTCTGATTAATGTTTTAAAGGAGACCAGGACTGGTTGTAACACAGAGAATTCCTCCACTTAGAGCAAAGCGAAACACACTTCTGCACAGCCCTGTCAGGCACCTGAAATACAGTAGGAAGAAGAAGTGGTGTTTGGCTTCTTCTTCTTCTTCTTCTTTGTTTATTTTAACTATAAAATCACATAAATGTAGCAACTGCACTGTGGTTACACGTGTGAGACACGTAGAATGTTGTGGCTATACAAAACCCTTCTCAGCATTTCGAACTAAAAGACAAGAGCACCTTTTAAACTGAAACAAGGGGTGGCTCTATGTAAAAGGCCGTGGACTCGTTTTATTTATAGCCAATAAACCGCAGCCTCCAGTCCCACATGCAGTAGGCCATCTTTTTGATGTGCCAGTCTAGCAGAGAGAAAGTGCTCATCTTCAGAAGCTTATTTGCCAGTTGGACACTGACCAGCTCGCCCTGGTCTGACAAAGCCATTACAGGGGAGCACATGTGAAAGTATCACATTTGAAACACATTTCACATGATTATTACCTTAGCATGACCGCTTCACCTTTAGGTACTTGGGCTCTTCAGATGTTTCTCATGTGTAATCTTGGCGTGTAATAGATACATTTAGTTCTGGGTTGTTTTGTAAGGGGAATTGCATTGTTTAAAGAGCATAAAGAGAACAACTCCCACCACAGCAAATGTGCCTTTTATCTCTCTGTAATGCCAAACTAACAGTATCAACATGAATCACCGAAATACGTTAATACTTATATACAATAGTTGCAGTTTGTTTACTTCCCTTATCACTGTCTCAGCTCTTTGCAGCCACTGCTAATTCTGTAATCTTCCATCAAATAGTTCATCTTTATTTCCACAGAAATACTCTGCAGCTATTTTTCAGGCTATAACAAGCAGGTATTCAGCCATGAGATGACTCACAGGGTTTATCTTTGATAGTTTGCCTTGTACTTTAGTCCCACCTGGCACATTAAACAGAGTTTTCACGAGGATGAGACTTTTAGCGTTAAATCATAAAACAGCATTCCCGCTTTTCTGCAGAGAGCGCGGACAGCTTAAATGTGATGTCTGGTACGTGTCAAGCATTTCCATTTCTAAACATGAGATATGTGCATCCATATTAAAAACAGATGTGTTTCAAAGTGAGTAAAGTCTTTGATATGAGCTGGTATTTTCTGTGATTGAGTTTATTGACCTCCCTGTAAATGTTAACACATCATTATTTACAACTACCTCAAGATTGGCTGTGTTCTTTTTAAAACATGCAGATGGAAAAATTATGCACCAAAGTTCAGATTACCTGACATAAAAAAAAAAAAAAAGGCAAAAAGACATTGATACGTGTGTTACAGCACATCCCGGTCTCCCCCACAGCCTTTATCACTGCAGTTTTCCAAGGCAGCCATGTTAGCTCTACAGTCCTTTGCTTAGTCACAGCTGATCCTGCCAGTTCATGTTAGAGATGTTGGGCACTGTGTTTCTTTCATCAGCTATGATTTCACCACCTCCTCACCTATCATGGAAAAACAAATAAACAAAAAGCCTCAGCCTCCAAATCCATCATTCATTCACACTCCTCCTCTCCCGAATCATCAGCTTCTTCATCTTCATCCGTCTGTTTTGGAACCAGATTTTGACCTGTCTCTCTGTCAGATTTAAGAGTCCTGCCACCTCCAGGCGCCGATCTCTGGTCAGGTACATGTTGTAGAGGAACTCCTTCTCCAGCTCCAGGGTCTGGTGTTTGGTGTAGGGACATCTCTTTTTCCGGGTCGATTTGGCATGGATCCAACTCGCTGATGGATTTTCTGCAGAAAAACAGATGCAGAGAGTTTAACACTCACCAAACACCAATGTGTTTACTTTCCAGTGTGTGTGTGTGTGTGTGTGTGTGTGTGTGTGTGTGTGTGTGTGTGTGTGTGTTGTGAGGAGTTCAAAGACTGACATAAAAAAAATCAAAGAAAACATTTTCCGGAGCAAATTTTATGAGCCCACAGTTTTTGGCTCATTAAAAAAGTGAAACATTTTTTTTCCACATCGTGCTCCTGCCACTAAGGCTGGAGCAGTCGTTTCAGTAATTTAACATAATGTGACATAATGTAAAATGTGGCCATGTTTGGGCATTTTTGTCCTTTTAGGATGAAAATGGATTTGGAAGGACAGTGGGCAGCTATAAATACAGCAGAGTATGCCCACTAAAGATGACCCTGAGTGCAGACAGAGCTGGATTTATTAAACAGCTGAGTGCTCTTTTTTTAAAAAAAACTTTTAACTGATATGAAAACTTTCGTTAGCTACATGTACAGAATTATAGTTGGTAACTAGCAACAGGGCAACAGGTATTTTGGCTTTGGTTTGGTAGTCATGCTTTCTCAGCACTTTGCTTAAAACATAAATTAATAAAATAAAATACATAAATAAATAGAACAGGTGGGACTCCTGTTTATTGAAATTAAGTTTAGGTTGGCTAAAACCTCTCATTTTAGAAAAAGTAAATATTTTAATGAATAACAGATATTTCAAAATGTTTTGTTTGTTAATTCCAATATAAAATAATTAATATATCTCTAGTAATAATAATAATATAACAGTAAAACTATGTCTGTGCAAGTTATAGTAAAGGGACAACAAATTATTAAGGTTTTTGAATAGTTTTGCAGCGTGACATATTGACTATATTACCTATTTTGGGGGCAAAATGAGCCTTGAGCAGTATTTGCATGAACAGAATCACTCACTCTCCTACTATCAGAAAAAACATGCATGGGCAAGCCAGCCAACTTTTTCATATAGCTATTGACAAATTGTTAAATAACAATATCACCTTAATTATTTTAATGGACAATAAAGTTTTATATTTTACAGTTTACAAGACATTTATAGGCCCATAAAAGTCACACACTCACTTCCACAGTCCTCCCCTCTCTAACACACACACACACACACACACACACACACACACACACACACACACACACATACACACACACACACCTGTGTATCGCTACTTCTTAAAGCTAATAAACATTCCTGAGTTTAGTCTCCCTTTACCCGGGTCAAGCTGCTGCTGCTGCTGCGTTTTTTTGGCCTCATCCTCTTTCTTTGGCTCAGGCTTCCTACCCAGCTCCTCAACAGTCCCAAGCCGCTCCAGGACCACCTCAGCCGGACCGACGAAGCTGGAATCTTCGGGACTGTCGTGTGGCGGGGGTGAACTCTCGGGTTTAATTGTCTCATACCTCGGGCTTGGATTGGAGAGGTCACCCTGTGCTGGGAGACACGCGGGGAAAGTGGTGGAAGCTTGCGACACAGCGGTCTCCGAGGTGGGGGTCGCCCCTTCCCAACAGCGTACGAACCTGCTGTCCGACGCGGATGCAAGGTGCTCGGCGTGTGTCTGTGTCTGCGGGCCGTAGTAGGGGTGGTGGCTCAGGAGGTGATGTGGATGAAAAAGGCCGGGGATGGACGCACCGGGGGCGGATTGCAGCTGTGGAGAAGAAGACGTGGAGGAAGTGGACGTGTTTGTCCAAGGAGAAAAGCCATTTAAACTCGACTGTTTGTTGGAAAAATGTGAAAAATCCGGGATGTGTGAGCCGGGGTCCCCTCCTCCTCCTCTGCTCCCCGGCCTGGCTTTGCGCAGCCAGCCGTCGAACCCTGCAAGCCTCCCGGGATGAAATGTGCACCGTAAGGCTCCTCGGTCTGGAGACCCATCATGGAATAATAATTCGTTAGCGACATGTTTATTTTATTATTTCAATAAAAAGACACTTAAATGCGACTGTAAAACGTTAGATGGGCTGGTATAGTGGCTTACATCCTCCCCTAAAATGGTAGTAATTTTTTTCCTACCCTTACTTTCTCCTCGGCTGCCCATTGGTTACTCAGTGGATCACATGGTTCGACTGTATTTAGCCAGTGTAGGAGATAAATCAGTTAATTCTTTTGTTTTCAGAAATGTGATAGCACGCCTACTGCAGATGGACTTGAATGTAGCATATATATTTTAAAACTTGGACTCTTTTTAGCGGCTGAATAAAAAAACAAATAAATAAAAAATAGCACTGGGCCGTTTTTAAGCTTGTTTGAAGTGAGTGTAGCTGCTTCTCCCTTTTGCACTCATCTAATGCAAAATTAATGGCTTATACTTTATTAGTAATTATGTTGTCACCGCCTCAGATGGTAACAGGGCTGATTAACACGGGAGGGGATGGGCTTTGGCTTTTCTTTGTGTGGAATCGTGACTTCATTCAGAGCTCAGGGTGATTTTCCCTTGAAGTTCATGTTGGGATGGCGCACGGCTTTATTTTTGCGTCTTCTGCTGTAACTACTATCCAACATTAGAGATGGATTTGTATCAGTTCAGAAGTTCAGTGTTGAAATCCGTTTTTGTTATCTAATTTTTTTAAGCTACCAAGTTTTTTTTTCTTTCCTGACCAAATTAAACAAATCTAAAAGATCATTTGACTATTTTCCAAATGATTTTTTGGAATTTTATGGAAACCCTGCTTTTATGGAAAACAGTGTTGATCATTCCGGTATTTTACCAAAGATAATCAGACATCTCCGAGCTGACCTAATCTTTATTTATCTCAATATGTTTTCAACCTCTCTTCATCCTGACAGTGTTTGTGCATAGAAGTGAAATTCCCGTGCCTGGAGAAGCCACTATAGACTGGACCAGGAGTGTCAAACAGAAAGGATCCAATTTGGCCCACTGACTTTTTAACGAGTGAAATTTTCAATAAAATGCACTGCTGCTCCCAATATAACTGGGGCAGCGGTACACAGGAGCGAAAATGGGTGGAAATGTAAAATTATTTCTAGATTTAGACAAGTTCCTTACATCATAAAGATGTGAAATGTTGGCTAGTTTGCTGATCACTGTGGATTTATTAATGTTGCTGTGCGTTCAATGATAGTAGGTTCAAGGAATATGGAAAAGCTGAGCTATATTTTTGAAATGTACTCTGCTTAAACATATCAGGCTATTTATGGATCACTCATTTAAGTGGATCACTCATTAAAAGAAATATTAATACTAACATACGAACTGTTGTCTGGCAGACCACCCCCACCCCTCCCCCTCCCCTCCCCTCCCCTGCGGTCGTGTTGGTGGTTTTATTAATTATATAACCCAGATGGGCGTTTTCATCATGCACTCTACACAACAGAAAGTAAAGAATTTGGATTAAAAGAAAAAGAAGACCATAATACAAAGCTTTTACCTTTTCGGACTGAAGTGGGCTGTATGTGACCCATTAACTAAAATGGATTTGACACCCCAGGGAGGGCGACACCTTGATCGCCGTATCTGCTGGCGCCATCTGCTGGCTGAATGAGACAAAACCGATTGCAAGAACTGCAAGGACTCCAAAACTTTGCCATTTAAGTAGGCCCAGAGGATTGCAGTCATTAATTACTAAAATTAATACAGTAGAGCGGCGGGGCCTGCATTTAATAAGATCCCGTTGCTTGGAATATAATTTATTGAAAAATAAGTAAAGACACCTTGAAAGTTACTTCCAGTAGTATGAAGAGTATGAACAAAACACTTTACATTATACAAAATATCCCATTGATCATGTATAAATCATTGCAAATGTTTTACAGATAAAAGAAACTGCCTCTTAAATGGTTTAATGAAAAGGCTGGCATGGAGAAACACATGAATCACAGTTGATTATGACTATGATTAAATGACTTCAAATCTCATTCGGGCCAGAGGGGCACCCTTCTCAGTGGCCGAATGAAATGCAGGGTAACTGCCTCTAGGTGGCAGTGTTAAAACGGCTCCTCTGGCAATGGGGGGTCGAGCTGAAGCTGCTGTAAAAGAATGGAGAGTCTTGGATATACAAATTAAAAGTCACTCAGGCTGCTCCTTTAAATTTATATGACAAGATGAGATGAGAAGATGCTGGCAGCGTTTGCTACAATGCAAACTGACGCAAACATAATTGCTCCTCTGGTTTATCATTCGTCATTTCTTTATTTACTTGTGCGCCATGCGTCGGTAACAGCCTGAATCTGCAAACAACTTTATTTTTTGTCTTATAAAAAAATTATAATGCACACTGAATGGAAAATACCGAACTCAAATGTTCCCGTTATTACAAATATATTTAGATCAACTGCTAAATATATTCCTACACTCACTCAGAATCAGATTCATAAATTCTGGTGAGTGTTAAAATAATACTATAATTTTAAAAAAATGACAGGAAAAAAAATAGAACTCAAAGATGAGCCAGGTATCAAAATGTAGGCTAAAAGGACATTCATGTGTTATAACTTGTTTGACCAGCCACACATCCCACATGGCTTTGATTGTGACTCTTGAAGAGGGAGGAAAATTGACTTGATTGCATTTATGAACAAAGATTATGTTTATTTTTCATGCCTGAAAAATTCCTGTATTTATGAAGTTATGAAGGCTTCAAACTGCAGGAAAAATAAGATGAATTAAAGCATTTTGACCCACCCCAGTGTACTTTGGGGACCTGTAGAAAATTTCTCTAATTTGAAAGTAAAATGGCTTCATCAAATATACTAAAATCAGTGCACAACAAACAGCTGATTTTGAGGGCTTCAGATGGGAAACTTTTTCAGATTCGGTCGCTCTTTTATGGAATGACTACCGCAGCTCCTCCAGGTCAGTCTACTCATACTACATTTATTTACAATATAATGTAAGCATGAATATGAGTCTGCAATAGCTACTAGCACAACAATATCAATTTCTTTCAAATTAAAAAAGTAAAACACCTCAAAAAATAGTTTTACTCTGGGTAACTAGCTTTAATGTCTTTATTTCCAACCAGAAACACAATCTCTCCTTTCATCTTCTTTGTCTTTCTTTTGACGTCACACACAAATACACACTCCTGTGCAGCCCTGCTCACACACAGACTGAGTGAATGTGTGAGACAAAGAAAGTAAGAGGCAGCAGACTGTCTGTATTGCCCCAATAAAAGTCACAGAGTTGAGGAAATGGTGGTTTGTGGCCGTGTGGTTTGTTGGGATTTGTTTGCGGTTCAAGGTTCATTAGCAGCCTTGGACTCACTGCTGTCTGGTTCCATGTTGTTCAGACTCAGGACCCCACAGTGCAACAAAACAGAGAAAAGAAATCTGACTCTGAATAGGAGTCTTTGCCATTAGGTATTTCCTTTAATGTAGTACTGCTTCTTGTTACTGTCGAATGTCACATTTTATAGTATTTAAGTCTTCCTCGTGCCATGCATTTCAGTTATAACTGGTGTGTTTAAAATTTGGGAATCATTAAAATCCGTTGTCCAGTATGATGTTGGGTCTTCAAGATGGCATCTCTACTGTGTCCCGGGAATTTTTCAGAGCTTGGTAGAACAGCATCCTCTTATTTTGCACCTCTAACGTAAAATAACTTTCAGGAAACACTAAATCTAAATGATTTTTGTCTCTCTGGTTCATGGCTCTTATAAAGAATGCAATTTGTATTCCTAAGCTGGACATTGTATTATGTGCCTTATTTTTCTTTATTTTGCTCTCTGATTTTGTTATACACTAAAATAAAAAATGCATGAAAATACAGCAGAATGTGCCATTTTTAAATGAAGGAATTTTTCTTTATTCATTTTTATGGATTTCTATTTACTGAAATACATAAAACACACATACAAAAAAGAAAAAAACAGACAATGACTGGATAAAATTACCAGGACATCCCCCCCCCTTTTTTCCCCTTCCCTGTGTACTTATTTTCAGAATTGTAACTTTGTAATGTTGTTCATCTTTGGCCAGGTCTCGCCTGAAAAACAGATGTTTGAGAAAAAAACTTTAAAAGCTATGAAAATGTGTCATTAAACTGTCAGAAGTGGAGTAACTTGTAGGTTGGCACATCAAACAACACTTGTACTAAACGCATCTAAAGCCATTTCAAAATAAAACAAGAGCGTTTGACTGTAAATAATCCTCTCATAGAGGCATGGTATAGTATTGCAATTTGCATTTTCCTTTAGAATTCATATTGCATTTCAAATTGTGCATCGTGGCAACAAATGTAACATTACATGTTACACAGAAGAGGAATTAGACATTGCATGATGTCTCAGTGTTAATCGTATGTTATTTAATATGCAGACACCTCTTTATGAATAAATAACATTAACAGAAAGATGAACACCAGTTTAAAAGAAAAGAATGTTACAAATCCCATATATACATTTAAAAAAAAAATATTAAGAGAAATGTGAATTCAAAACATGATTTTTTTTTTTCAAATGCAAAGGGATGAAAACAGCCTGCACGCCCCCGTGGCTTCATATTCAAAGGCCTGAGGCAGAGAGCGCATTAATGGCTTCACAGAGAAACCACAGACTTTAGAGGGAAGCTGGAGATGAGAGAAGCATTCCAAAGGTTTTCTTGATGTCAAATGTAATAAAATCTGTGTAGGTACAAAAGAAAAACACTGTGTGCCGTGGGTCTACCTTCAGCTGTGTGTTACCTTTATTTATGTCTCTTATAACCTGCTTATGGGTTGCAGATAATTGTCTTTCATTTCTTCTTCCTCATCCATCCAGAACAGGTGATTTTCTGTAGAGCTGCAGTCTCTGTTTCCAGATTCTTCTCTTTCATTCTCCTGTTCTTTAATCATTCTCACCTGAATACAACAAAGATCAAACAAAATAAAATTTTATTTTAGAATGCATTGCACTAGCTGTGATAGAATCCAGATCATGCAGAGATGTATCAGTGTCTGATAATTCTGCACACACATTTATCTGACAGAATCTCCATAACTTATCTGCACAATTTTCATTGATTTTGCCCTCTGACTCCTATAATATCTAAACATGGCATATATATATATATATATATATATATATATATATATATATATATATATATATATATATATATATATATATATATATTCACTTTCATTAGTTTCTCATTATGAAGGCTGCAACTGAACATTTAATGGTAACAGTGCTACACATTATTGATTACTGCCAGCTTTTAATCATTTACTCTTCACCAAACCATATATAGCATTTTTGCACAAGATAATAATTACCTAATGATTAACAGAAATAGTTGCTAAATCAGTTTTTGTGAATACATCAACTTATTCATCAGCTAGTTGGATAACATGGAATTCGAGATATGACGATATCAATCTTAATAACATCCACGAATGGCTGATAAAGGCCCATGTTTAAAAAAAACCCCTCCCTTTTGTTATCCGACAGAAACGTGAATATTTAATAAAAGTGAATCACTCTACAGGCTGGATTTCACAAGTTAAACAAAACCTCATGAGTCATCATCATCATCATCACGCCGCTCCTTTTCGCCATTTAAAACCATATGCAGCCGGTGTGCACTGTTTCTTTGCCCAGATGTAGGTTAACTACATGCAGCTGCAGGACATATATGAGTCCTGAGAACAGTGTCCAGAAAAGCCATTACAATAACGAAGTAATACAACGTGTACTTGGAAGATGGGAAAGCTGTAAGCGCTTGTTTTTGATGCTGATTAGAGCATTTCGGATGACTAACGAAAATAAACCATATTTATTTACTGTAAATTCATTTAAATGTAACTGTGTTAATTTTAATGAATTTAATGTGAACGTCATCAATGATCAGGGAAGCCAACGCTAACAAAAAGGTTATATATGCATTTGCATACTTGCAGTTAGTTAGCTGCAGACAAAGCCGTGCGTATTTGCGCCACAAGAATTTTTGTTTTTAAATTTCTAATGAATGAATGAATGAATGACATACCACCTGGTTTTTATATCGATTTGATACATTCTATCTGAGAGAGGTTTGGCATGACGTATTTCCCATTCAGCTTCATTCTGCTCAAGTGTCTCTATTAAAGTTTATTTTGACAGACGGCCCATAAAACAGAATAACAGAACCCAAAGACAGCAGCTATATAATAACCATATGGAAAAGCAAACGAGGAGATTTTTCAACTTTAACGAAGTTTTAGGCCATAATGACTTAGCTCCCCATTAGGGGGTAGATTTTCACCCTTGACAGCGTTAGTAATGCTGGGGAAATTATACAAAATGTGATATTTGCATTGAAATCCAATCATGGGACCGATGAATTTCAAGATACTGCTGTCTGTTGTGTAAATCATTATATACATTCTCGTACTATTATTACACTGTGACTTTAGTTTAGTCTTAAAACGACTCCCGGCTACACTACGGCCTACACTCCGGTGTATCCTCTCGCCCTGTGGACCGGCTCTGACCCCGCCCTCCTCTCGTTTCTCTCCCGCAGTGAGAGCCACTCTGGCCGTTTCATTTCTTTCTCCTGGTTTCTTTCCCAGGTGTAAATTCCATTCCTCCTCGATGTACTTACACACGACTGATCGGAACCAGCGACATGATTCTGTTGGCCTACCTTCCTGAGAAATCCTGCGCGTAAAAATTGTTTCACGTGGGGACGGCAACCCGTGATTCTCGAGACAAACAGCATTCTCCGGCAACTTAAAGAGATGATGGGAGCAGATCCGCCTCCCAAAGCGTCAGTTTGGGCTGCATACAACAGAATTTGATGTCAAGTGGGCTGGACAATATAGTGCATTGGAGAAAATAAAACACCCTTCCAAATATTTTACTTGTTTCGCACTAAGTACACGCTGAACCCGTCCACATGAGCCATAGCCAAGATTTTTAATAAAGCTGAAAATTCGGGCCCAGTGAAAGACACTCCTCCCCTAAAAAAAATTAAATAAAAATTTTTTAAAAAAGTCAAAGTGTCCTGCTAAATTAACTTTCCTATTTAATAATTCACCAATTTACTGTCATGACTTAAGAAAAATAAGTGTAATTAAAAAAAATCCAACTTTTTCCACATTCACTCCACATTCAGCACATATCTTGAAGTGACTTTGAATTTTCCATCCTCTTTCACTCCTGTGTGCTGCTGGCATAACTTTGCACAGTCATCCAGTGGTCCAAATTGGACTCATGGCATCTGGTCCCAGTGTTTGACACCCCTGCTGTAGCCCTTTACACAGCAGTTACAATTAGCGAGTCTTTTTCTGTGTTGTGATGAAACACCCAAAAGTTTAAACAAGCATATAAAATAGGAAAAAAAGACCATGTTTGCGTGTATTCATTACCCTCAAGACCGCAGTCAATGACCCTCAGAAAGTGTGGGAAAGCTGGTGTTTGACCTTGAGTCTGCCTAAACTGAGTCTTCTGAATGTAATTAGCTAATTTAAAGGCTGGGCTGCATGTGTTTACAGCGAGGCCACATCAAATAAGGGCTAACCAACACCTTATAGGTGAATATCATAAGATTTAATGGAAATTCTCAACTCGTGAATCCACACCTGATGTCCAAAGCAAAGTTCTTTGGATTTTCATTGGAGAAGAAGGAGCACAAGATAATTTTACTAGAGAAAAAATAAACATACATAACAATATTAAGTTTTTTTTTAAAAAAAATCCTTACTGCAGCCCATTGATTGACCTGATGTATCTCACTGTTGGCTACAATAAGTTCCAGCCATCTTTTGGACTCTAAAGGGATAAGCAAGTGTGGCTAATGGATGGATGGATGGATGTCCTGTTTCCAAAATGATCATTTATCAGTCACACAGTGGAAGTAGGAACTTAGGAAATACGCTTTTCTCCAACTGGTGAGTCGTGTTTTTTTTTTAAATATTGAGAGGTAAGTTCAACCCATACTTCTAGTTTGCCTTTTGTAGAAACAGTGTGAGGTGACACATTATTGCCTAATAAATATACAGTATGTGTCAAATCATTTTAATGAGCATTCATTCAGTATGAGAACATCTCACTGTGTGCTGTGGAAAGTTCACAAAAACATAAAGACCAGATTTTTCTTTTTAATGATCTTATTGTATTGATCACATAATGTTTGAGTTTGACATTTAGATCAGTCTAGAGCCGCTGATTAGAAAAGCATTATTTTGGGAAAGTGAAAAGAATTACAAAGTGAGGTTGATCGGATTTATAACCCCCCCTTTTTTAAAGACTGGTTACATGGTTTATGTCTTCAAAGTTGTTCACACAGACAACGTCGCAGCAACAGTAACGGACCAAGCTGTGACTATCTTTGTGTTGCTTTCACACAAATAACAACTCAGTAAATATCCCCCAAATTTCCTGAATACTTTCCTACCACCCTCCGAAGATGTGGACCTGTGGGCTAGTTTGCAAATAAAAATATTCAGTTTATGATGCCACTGCTGCATTGCTTCAAACAATTTACTTATTCAGGGGCACCCCCCCACACACACACACACACACACACACACACACACACACACACACACACACACACACACACACACCCTGGACTAATCAACAGCTCAAGCCTTAAAGTAGCACAACAGCATTAAATTATAGTCTCCCATATCACAAAAACAAATCCACTATATATAACTACAAAAGACTGTCTTGTCTCTACCTCACCCCGTGGACTTAATCATCTGAGGTTCAATACATCTTCAGCCCTTGTAAGCTAAGACAGAGGACACAAAAGGCAGTGGACGAGGAAACTGCACCAGAGGTGTGGTTTACTGATTGACTATCTTTTTGTGAGGGCTACTGTTAAAAGGATCTGTAGCCTTTCATGTGAGCTATAAATCATGAATGACTTTTCAATGTGAAATCTAGTTCTTTTTATTTTGACAGGTCTGCTATGCACAAACAAAATCCCCAGTTTTGGATGGTGTATGATTATTATGTTTAGCCAGTGATTACCTTGCTGGTGAATCTCCCAGGTGCCTGGCTGACTAAACTTAACATTTAAGTGTGTAAGTCATATGTGTATGTTATTTTAGTACCGATGTGCAAACCAAATGTAGACCAACAGGCTGATGCACGTCTATAAATGATGTGAAACCACCTTGATGGCAGAAACCAGAAAGGACTGATTTATTTTGATTTAATTATTCACTATTTTATTTACTGAATAAATATATCCTATGAAAAGGACGCCCAGCTCAGCAGTCACCTGTTTATCCTGTTTTGATTTCGCTTTACTCTTTCTGCGTATGATTACACAGTAGTTACTGTAACACGTCACTAATCGTTGGCATCTGGGAGCAAACGTAGTCTCTGGCATCCAAGATAGGCCTCTTCAACACTTCCTCAGCACAGGGTGTCAAACAGCGCCGTGGCTTCCTTTAAAATGGGAACGTACAGCGGTCACGGTCGTTTTCTTTTTTAAATAAATAGTCGGGGGGGGGGGGTTTATCTCGAAAAATTCAATTATCCTAAATGTGCTAAAAGGGAAAAAAACAGTTAATTAATGTTAGGGAGTCAAATGGCTGCTGTAAGAACCACAGATGTAAATGAAGGTTATAGTTAAGTACAAAAATGTGACTTCTGTCCTCCATCGATGACCCCAGCACACTGAACTTTTACAAATCATTTTAGTCGGCTATTAAATGAGACTCGATTAACTGAGTTGATTTTAATATGGGCGTGTAAGTGGGCCAATAGACCATTCCACAATTAAAAGGTGAACATGATGATTAATGTTATTATTTTCTATTAGTAGTAGTAGTACGCCCATATTTGTGAAATATAATGAAATTCATGTCATTAAATTTGTAATTAATTAGAACTGTGTAAGTCAACTAAATATATACATGCAGCGCATGTGTGTATTTATACATATACGCAATTGATTAAAATATTTTAAAAATGCATCAAAATGAAATTAAAATAATGTAATGAAAATGATTATGACAATTTAGTGATGCTCAAACAGCCGAAAGAGCAAATGAAAACAAAACCAGAAAAGCCATAAGGGACATAAGGTCATAATCAGTAGTAGGCCTATAAATTATCTGCGGCCCCGCAGTTTCATATAGCAGAATAATGACTAGTTACCTTATTAGAACGGCAGTGAGGCGAAGCGGCAGCATCCAGACTGAATTCACGGGCTCTGCGTTGGACATCAGCCCAAAAGCAGGTGTTACTGTTCTTAGTTACACACACACACTGTCTGCCAAGTCCAAGATATGATCTATCGACCCCCCAACATACACACACACACACACACACACACACACACACACACACACACACACACACACACAAAACCATGTGCCTTCCACTCGAGATGTTTGGCCAACAGAGGAGACAGCAAACGGCTGCATGAATGAGGCCTTTCCTCCTCCCTGACGCGGATCCGATATATATATATATATATATATATATATATATATATATATATATATATATATATATATATATATATATATATATATATATATATATATATAAAAGTTAGGGAGCAACATGGATTTAACATGGATTTAGCAACGAGTGAAGACTGCAAATACCGTGTAAATGATAAAAAGATCTGAGAACAGCGGCGCACTTTTTTTACTGAAATTTTTTTCCGCCTGTTTCATTGTATTTGCCGGGTTCTGCCACATTGCAGAAGAAGAGGTCACTGGATGTTTCTGCATTTTTAGACACATACGCAGAATCTGAAGTGATCAACATTCATCCAAGCAATGAAATCCCACTAGCCCCGTAAAGTAAAGCCGTTTCACTTTTTTTCAAAATCTCTTAATCATGAAACAAAGGCGTGTCTACTTCTGTCTCTGGCTTCATTAAGACAGAAAAAAAATGCTTAGCCTAATTAAAAGCTCGATTAAATGCGCGTTTTATTGTACTGGGTCTAAAACTGTGAAACACGAGTGAATATTGTTTGGTGAAATCCAGCTGTCCCGCTCAAATGAGCGTGTGTGTATTCGGTGTAAGTAGTTCACTGGAGAGTTGAAAAATCCTTGTTGCTCATTTTCATTCAGTGTTTAATTTATTACGGGTTAATGAAACGGAAATAACATCAGCATCAGAATTACTCATCAGCTATAATATATATCAACAGCATAGGTCTAGCTTAGTGTGTGTGTGTGTGTGTGTGTGAGTGTGTGTGTAGGACTGATTGTGTGAGGGAGAAAAGACAGGCAGAATTTTATTAGGCCCATAACTCTTAAGACTCTGGAGGAAGCTGGAAACATAAAAGTTGAAGGCCAAATCTCTGCACACTGCAGACAAATCTGAAACAGCTCGGCTGGGAGCTGAAAGAATATTGGCGAGATATCACAACTTCACAACATTTCCTGATATAATAACAATGAAACCTTGTGATTAAGAAGCTGAGCTGGAGCCTAAATGGTTCTTCTTTCTTTCTTTCTTTCTTTCTTTCTTTCTTTCTTTCTTTCTTTCTTTCTTTCTTTCTTTCTTTCTTTCTTTCTTTCACCTTTAGCTACCATATTTTTATACAAAAGGAAAATAACTTGGAATTTAGACCTATAATGTAGGCTAAATGTGTGGAGGCTTGAACATATGCGATATGATCAATTGTTTAGTTTAATATCTCCACTCTAACTAAATATTCTCAGTCCTGAAATGCTCGGCTCAAAGTACACATCAAATAATGAAACCGCGACATCTAATGGCAAAAGTTGGAATTACATTTTAAAACGAGTCTGCAGCTTTGTCGGGTTGAAGGCCCAGATGTTGAAAAGAGCCTGTGGCTAAATGCAGAAGAAAGGCTTCTCTAGCACCACTGAATATTTATATCTGTACTGGGGTTGTGGAAGTGTATTGTCTATTGTGTCTTATTGGATTAGTGGAATAACTGATCGGTTTTGTGGGCTTTGAAATGCATGGCATGCTGCAAAAATTGCAAAACAGAAATATTTCACAGCACTTTCCTAAATACATCATTTACAAACCTTTAGACAATCTATTCAGGAATAAAATGACTTTTTTTTATTTGAATATATTGGTTTGTGCAAAAAATGTGAGTATATATATTATTTTTATGTTAAGGTGTCTATTCTAGGCAAAGCTGAGAGAAAGAATGCTATTACAGCTGCTGTTGTTATTTAAAAATAGAGACAAGGCAACAAATGCAACTTTAATCTTTTCTGACATTCTTGGTTATACTACTAAATTGACATCTGAGTTCCAGCAATAAAGTGATCCCAAGGGGCCCATGTATATGTCATTCTCTTCTAAGCAGCCAGCTGAGCCACTATTTTAACCCATTCATCCTATTCCTCCAGTGAGTAGTATCTGTATGAGCCAAAAATAATCCATCTTCATTTAAAGAAGAAATCAAAGTACAAAAAAGGTCAGTTCTGTAGAAATCTGAAACCTGATTTTGAAGACTCCAAACATAAGCTGTCCACTACTATTGTACCAGCTCTCCACCACACATCTGTAGAATGAGGAGAGGACTGAGCTTCCAAGTCCAGCGCGCCTCAGCCTCCTGAGCACTGGTATGCCTTCCTAAGCAGACTGGAAGTGTTGTTGCCCCAGGTGCGGTTAGGTCTACACTCAAGTACCTGTACCTGGGGACCACTTTCACCGTAGATCATTATCAATGCAAAGGGTCTGGAAGGAAAGCCAGTATTAACCAGTTCAAGAACAAAAATTGATTTTTGTTTGAAACACTATGTGACAGTATAGAAGTACAGTAATTTCTCTATATAGGCTGGTGCTGGCATAAGCAGCGGGCACGCTGTGATAATAATGTGAACGTCAGTCTTAATGTAACTCCTCTTTACCTCTTTTTTTAAATGTATTTTTGCATCTATATGTAAAGTTTTGCACTCACTGTTGGCACTCTCACTTTGATATTTAGTTACCGTAGATTGTATTATTTTCTTGCTGCTGAAACACAATAATTTCCCTTGTGGGATCAATAAAGTATCTATCTATCTATCTATCTATCTATCTATCTATCTATCTATCTATCTATCTATCTATCTATCTATCTATCTATCTATCTATATATCTATCTATCGTATTTTTTGCATTCAGTTTTTATGATTGTGTAATAACAGTACATAAAAACAATTTTTACGAAATTAAACGAAAAAGACTACACCGTAAAGAACTCTGGGAAAAACTTCAACCTTTGCACCCTTGCTACGTCACACATGTGCGTTACGTCTCGACGTCTCTCTTTCTGGTTGGCAGCTGAAATGTCAGTTTCAGTAGCGTTAGCAGACAAAATGCGGTTGTTTCTGTGTTAACTTGACTGCATGGGCGGCGAACAGAAACGCCTAAACATCGTATAAATGTAAGTTTTTATTGCTTCTCCGTATTAATTTGAAAATATCCCATAAAGATTAATATTATTATCACAGCGTGCCCGCTGCCTCTGTCGGCACCAGTATGTATGTTGTTATTATAGAAGCTAGCTTAGTACATTAGGTAATATACTCTCAGGATCCGAGCTCGTTTTATGCCCAACAAAAGTAGTGGTCATGCTAAAGCTCAGCCATCTAAGGGCCTCCTTTCTTACGATTATTCAAAGTTACTGTTGTTAGCTAGCAGTGGTGTAAAATGAGCAGCTAACATTGGCTACAAGTAATGTACGTTAGCATGAATACGTAAATGATAATACTGTTGTTGCTAAAAGGGAATGTCTTCTAGAAGTTATAAGTCGGAGGGCTCAAAGTTAAGCCACTTAGCTCTCCAACATCATTAGCACTCATGTCTTGTCGTGCCCACCCAGGAACTTTTAGCGTTTAGTCATTCAAATATAATACAGGACAGTTATAGCTTCATACGTGTTGCTTGAAAACGACACACTGTTCCTAAGTAGAAGATAGCACCCATCGTTTATGCTGTGGCATTTTTAAGACAATGAATTATTTTCTTACTAGTTCCCCATTTTCATGAATATTTGTAGCTGGAATTACAGCAATGATATCACACTTAGACCCATCTTATGATAGGGCATAGCCAATTAAAAGTGAAGAGAAAGGAATTTTAACTCCCTGCTATATATTGCTTTTTAACCAGAGAGATACTGAAAGTTGAAGTGAAAATGTCACAAATGGTATTCAGCCAGTGCAGTGAGATATAGGTTTTGTGTGTTGTGCAGCCCCATGTTGGTCACATGTATAAGGAGCCACAGAGAAAGATTATGTCAGTAAATCCATTGTAACAAGAGTAGAGTAGTTGTGTGTGAATCTGTATGCAGCTAATTAAATCCTGTTATGACAATGTATAAATGTCTAGGTCAAGGTCAAATATGGCATTTAACATAAAAAAAATTGTAATTGTAACTGTGTGCTTTGTTTATGAGTTGTGTATTTGTTTCATAGCAAGCCAAAGAGATCACAACAAGACTCGTGTAGTTTAAAAAATGGGGGCCCTGATATCTCGATGGAAGGTAAGTGAATGACAGAAAATACATCATGTTTGAATTAATATTTCAAAATAAAAGCAAGATGCTGGATAAAAACACAACTACAAATTTTCTTGGAAATGATACAAATGAGAGGGACTGGCATTTAAAAGGCTGTTTTTCATGTTTTAAGGGTGTTATATATTGTGTAATGTGGGGCCTAAATCATGCAGTTTTTTTTTTTTTTTAAAAAAAGCTTAAAATATGTTGCAAAGCAAACAAACTGATTATCCTACATGGATAATCGGGTTTCTGAAAAAGCATTCTTTCACTGTTTTTATTTGGTGTTTCACCCTAAAATTTTTTTTAAATTAATTGATTTCTCATGCACTCCATCAAAATCCTCCTAGAAGCAAGTCTCATGACTTGGCAGCCATCTCGGATAAAATCCGAGTGGTTATTTTGAAGCTTAGTAAATGCCCAATAACATTCATTTCAGTCGTCACTGAGATGTTATATCCCCATTTGTAGAAATACCAGTCAAAAAAAAAAAGGGCTTGTCAACTTTGCCTGAAAATCAGGTTTAAAAAGCCTTTTCCCCTTCACTAGTCTCACACACACACACACACACACACAGTTTCAAGCTGCTTGTCGTCAGCCTCTACTGTGCTTTTCCTAAATATATCCAAAACAACTTAAGTGACTCATTTCTAAATATGTAGTTATTTTTTTCTCCTCAAGCCTTGACTAATAAGGTAAAATGTTGATTCTGAATACTGATTTACAATAAAGATTTGCAGTGTATAACTACTGTGAAACAGTTTGGGTATGATAACTATGAACAGGCTGAGCTTGGCGTGCAAGCTAGATGATATGCTATTTTTAGACATGCTAGGCAAGTCAAAGGGGAAGAAAAAAGAGAGGCAGGTAGGCACCGTGAGAGACTGAGCAATAGTGAAGTGACTGGTCTTTGTTCTCACTCAGAAATGTGAAATCAAACATCACATTTACTTTTTATTTCACATTTGCAATATATTTACTGAAGCAGAAGGGTATACTATGAGAGAAATTTAGCATAGTCAGGCTTTCTTTGCTTGAAAGACACTTCTACACAAAAATGATCCCAATGGGTGCCACCTACTCCAATCAGAGAGTTTAGCAGATAATGATGGTAAAACAATGATAAAAAAATCCGTAAAGATCATAAAAAATATAACAGTAAAATGCAACACTGTTGCAAATCAAACAGGAAATTAATGGTGCAGAAATGTGCAAATCTTGGGCTTTAGCACACAGCAGCAAAATAAACTCTGTAGTTTAAGTTAGGTATTTTAATGCTGAGTGCGCTCCTGATGCTGTTTATGTCTAACATGATGGCTGCTCGTTAGAGCTTTGAAACTTTAAACTGGGTATGCTTGAACATTAAAGGTTTATTTCCCATAGCCTAATAAAACAGATGCAGAAACCACTTTAGTTTGTCTTCAGATCAAAGTGAAATTAATCTTCTTGGCAGGAAATAGCCTGCAAATGTCAATTTTCTAATCTGTGATCTAGTTGTTGCATTTCCAGCAGTGCAAAAGAGATTTAGCTAAAGATTCGAATCTAGAAAATTGTATTCCCCCCAGCAGAGAATCTGTCTAATATATTGCACTTAAAACATACTGTAAATAAAAGAATCAGTGAAAATATGGTGCTTGTCGAGTTCTTTAAAAACATGATCACATGCATAGGTGGCAAAATGATTTCTTTCTTTTTTCTGATATACAACTTAACAGTGCTTCCAGGCAATTCTAAACCAAAATGCTGAACGTAACCTGGTAGCCAGGTAAAAAGAGAGCCACGTTTGTGACACAGAAAACTTCAAGCTCAAAAAAGCACACTGACCTAATCTAATCTCACTCTGCAGCAGACCCCTCAGGACCTGAACTCTTGATAAATCACAAGAGTTCAGTGTTTACTGACAAATCAGCCAGTTCAGTCAGATCTGAAGTTGTTGGTTGATAGATAAAGCTAATGGAGATGTTTCTGATCTTTATTCTCAATCCAGACAAAGCCAACAACAGTTGAGCAGCTGGAGAACCTGGACAAGGTACTGACTATATATAATTTTTACCTGATTTTATCAGTGTATTTTACCAGTGTTTTGAGCCCATTTTAAGTTTATTAAAATGTAATTCGGTGTACCATCTGGAAACAGTAACTAATATGGTGCTTAGTAGTAAATTTTTCTTTCAGTGCATGCAAAGCCTTTAACCCCTGTCTTTCTCTTGTAGGAGATTAAAGAGCTGGAAGAGTTTAGAGCCAAAAACCAGCGCCTGCAAAAAGTAATGTCAGCGAAACATTAAAGATCTGCAGTTGTATTCTTGAGCTGTCCTTCCTTTTCCTCACTGATATGTTTGTATGTGTCTGTCTGCAGCTATGGATCGGCCGGTTGCTTCTTTACTCATCTGTCCTTTACCTGTTGACCTCTCTGATTGTCTACTGTCTCTACCTCCCTGAGCATTGGTTGCAGAGAGTAGCCATGGGCCTACCTTTCTTCATATACCCTGTGCTGTGAGCGCCAGTGTTGCTTTTCACAATAATTCACAACGTTGTCTGAAGTATAGATGTGCTATTATTATCTGCTGCAGTTACTTTTTGACATGTCGAAGTAAAATATAATTTTCATAGTAGGTTTTATTATTTCCCACAAATGTGATAAGCTTTGAGCAGAGACGTGTTTGCATCTATTGAATCTGAAGTTGATAATGAAAACAGTTTTCTTCTCTCTCGGCATTTCTCTCTGGCTCTTCACCAGCGTGTGGTTCATCAGAAAGTTATTGATTTTCCTCTTCTCCAAACGCACTGAGAGAAACAGTAAGCGATCTTCGTCCGTCTGTTCGTTAAGCTGAAACTGCACATATTATTTTCAGGCTTTTGTTAAGGCAGAGGTTTTCTCCCATAAGGGAAAATGGCCTTGGATCAGGAAACTGTTGCTTCAAAACAGACAGTGCCAAACATTACAAATAAAGAGGGGAAAAAAACCAAACAGGAAATAGGCGCACTTGAGTGAGTGAGGTAAAAAGTATGATAAAAATCCGCAGTTACCTTAAAGCCTACCCACTGCTCTGCCTGTCCTGCATGAGCTTGTATCTCCTTCCACAGTTGTGTCGCTCATAGTTGAGCAGTGGACTGAAAAAATGGCTTACAGAATCGTTTACTTACCACTTCCTGCCTTTGCAAATTCTACCAAACTCTTATTATTGACATTACATACTGCCGAACTGAAAGTACAAAATGGCATAATTTGATCACTATTCTGGCCTTTTTTTTTTATTTCAGCATCTCTTAGCTAAGTTATTTTAAGATATTAGTGTAATCACGTATTGAGTGTACAACAGTTCAGGGTGTGTTGTGTTTTCGGAGCACAGGTCGATGAAAAAGGAGCTCAGTGAAGATGTTCAGTTGACTGAAGTTATTGATGCTCCTTTTTTTTTTTTTAGGTGAAAAGCTTGAAGATTTAAAGGCTGCCAAAAAAAAGATTGTAAGTATTGAATCCTTCTCTGTAATTCTTTTGTGTCATTGTTGTCACCACGAGTTGCGGCAGTGTGGCTGAAAAATTGCAAGTTTTCCCCCTTAGTTGTTTTGTATTTCTTGTCATGATTGCAATGGCTTGGCAGATCTGAATTTCCACTCATTCTCTGGACCCTCTGTGGTTTTACATTCTGTTACTTTATGGTGCCGGCAACAAGCTGAGAAAACAGCTGTGCGGGTCAGTTCTTTTATATTCTGTGTGAAATTTATCGTCACACCGTCTAGATTTTTATAGCACAAGAAGAAAATCATTCTGGGCTTTTTTTTACTCCTCGAGCTACATCTCTTAGCCAAGTCTGGATGTTATAACTTAGGTTTCCCTGTTTTGTCTTTCCAGCTTGAGGAGGTGATGGAGACAGAAACATACAAAAATGCCAAGCTCATCCTGGAACGCTTTGATCCCGAAGCGAAGAAGAAAGCTGTGAGAGCTTTTCACGTGATTTTCATTTTGTCTGTTGATTCTTGTATTGTTTTTTTTTTGTTTTGTTATGTTTCACATTGCTCCCGTTTGTTTTGCTGCAGGAACTGGAGGCAACTCCAGTGCGTTCTCAGATAACTCCCAGGCCGGGACAAGGTACCGCATCAATCTGTACAGAATGGCTCTTAATTTTATTTGGAAAGGCTCTGATCCGAGCCGTGAAAGCGTAGAGCTGCAAAAAGTGATTTCTGTGATAGGATACACAAATCATATTCATGCCTCTGGAAAAGAACAAATGCTGTAATGAATTTCTTTACCCCCTGCAGAGATTCGGCAGAGGGGGGTGGCAATGAGACCCATGCCAATGGGCACCCCGCCTGCAATGGTCATGACTCCTCCAGCTGGAGCACGGCCCCTACTGGGACCAGCAGGCACACCCGTGGGTAAGGAGAAAAAATGAGATGCTTTAAATATAATAATGTATCCTAGTGTTCTTGAGATCTCATGCCGTGCCCACATAGCTTACTACAGTTTGTCAGTTGTAATGCATCTAAAAGGAATATTCAGCATCAAAATCTATATGCAGGTAGAGGCCATGGGCACAGTGCTCCAGTTGCCTTTGACTTAGTTCTTTTAGATGCTAGTGTGTGTGTCTAGCTCTTGTGTTGCCTTTCCAACAGAACGTGTTCTTCTGTCAGCTCCAGGAGGACCACCGGAGAGATCTGCTCTGTCTGCCTCTGTCCTCCAGGGGGCAATACCTAGGACCCCCTCCTCCCCAATGCCAGGTGAGGTGTAATGTCTTTCAGTGCATCTTGGCTTGAATTCATGTGTTTTTGCATGACAAAAGAAACATCTGCATTAGCCTCAATTTACCCTTGAGGTTACATTGCAGAAACTTTTCAAGGTAGTAATTTAGGCAGTGTATGGGGCTGGCCAAAAGACTGCACACTTTGTTTTTTTTAAAGCCAGAATTTATATTAAACCATCAATATTATGCATATAATTTGAAATTCTAATTCGTCTGTATTAATCTCCATGTGTGGATGCATTTGCAGGTATGCACCCTCCAGGTCCTCCATTAGCTAGACCCATCTTGCCCAAAGACAGGGGAGCTGTGGACAGAGTCATTGAGTACTTGGTAGGGGATGGACCACAGAACAGGTGAAGATTTTTTTTTTCCAGATGTACAGACCTGTGCAGAATTAGCTTATACCAAACTGATGTAATAGTCTCTACAAGGTTGTGCTGCTATTAAAATGAATGCACTGTCTGGTGGTAAAGGTAACGTTACTTTATTGTTCAAGCTCTGCAGCTTGTACCTGAATGATCTGTATGAAAATTAACTCCATAACAAAAAAATTATCCACCCCACACCTGCAGTTGCTAGGCTGAAAAGCTAAACTCTGCTTTTATCTGTATATATATGTGGTAAATGTGTAAAACATAATTATCCCTTCCTTTAGAAATGAAACCTAACCAACAAAACTTGCTAGTTTGATTAAATATAGGAATTAATTCATAAAAATCCAAAAATGTGTCAAATTGCAAAAGTTGGAAATGGAACATTATAAGCCAGAAAGTCTAGCACGAGATCAGCAGCACAATACACTGACACTGTCAGCGTGTTGCTTAGAATGTAAATATGAGGACTTAACCAAGATCAATTTGTTTCATAGAATTTCACGCTTTCTTATCTCCTTCAGAATTCAATCATCACATTGTTAGCAGGGCATACGGGATCTTACAGTTACGGTTTTGACAAACATTTGCATCGAAATGATCACGCTGCTGAAATGCTGCCACCGTAATGGCTACTTTTGTGCTCAGTCTGGATTTATATTTTGGATTGGAAAGAAATGACAGTGGTAATTTACCAGGCTTGTAGATGAATTCATGGTGATGCTGCCTCTCACTGGCCAAGTAAAGAATAGTTACAACAGAAACCGCAACACACAGGTGGCACGTGGCAGGTTAGCAGCATCTGCAGATTGATTTCTGTACGAGATTATCCTGCCTGTAATAGTTTATCATGCATTCACTGTTGTTTGGTGTTCAGCTGCAGCTATATGTGTTTACCATATACAGTATGTCTCTTAGTTATTAAATGTAATCTTTGAGGTTCAGTTGTTACTAAATAACTCCTGGAATGCACTGATCATCAGTTTCTTTCCCTCTCTATTTCTCTGTACCTTCTTGTTACCTGTAGATATGCACTGATCTGCCAGCAGTGTTTTTCTCATAATGGCATGGCTCTGAAAGAAGAGTTTGAATATCTAGGTAAGTTCAGAAATACATAATTAGATTTTTGAAGGGCTTTTTCAATCAAGAAGGAAGTGATTGTAGGGGGAGTTTTGAGATAAAAAAACAAAACAAAACTGTATCTTGACTTCCCAACGGCTCACTGAAAGCTCAGATTCCTGGATAAAGTGTTTCCGTGCTAAGTAAGGTGTCAGGGTTCTGGACCCATCTGCAGCATATAATGGGACAGTGATGAAAACCAGGACACTTGTGCACATGTGAATGTACTGTTGGAACCTGCGTAATACAAAACTTAAGCAATCTCACCGCTAATTCTTTTTGTTAGTGTTTCACTCTCTCTCCTCCTCCCTCTCTCCGTTCCCTTCCGTTAGCATTTCGTTGTGCGTATTGCTACTTTATGAATCCAGCCAGGAAGATTCGCCCTCAGGCTCCCCGTCTTCCAGAGTTCAGCTTTGAGAAGAGGCTGCGAGCAGAATCACGTTCACCTGAGCGTTCTGGGACAGACACAGAGGAGAGCACGCCACCTTCTGGAGGTACTGGGAAACTCAGCACACAAACGCACACAGTACAGGTTTTCACCTAAGGTCTGAATGTGAACACGTGTTGAACTCTAATCAAGCAAACACTAAATATTGATACGACAAATCCTAAAACTGTCTGCTCAGAGGAACAGTCACTGTTTGATTTTTGAAGTCTGATTTTGACAAAAAAAATAATAAAGAAAATTGGTTTATATTTGAATCTAAGAAGCTGGGTACGCAGTTATAAGGTTCCATTTATGCCAGATGCCTTTGAACTGTAGTCAGCAGTGATGAAATGATTTTGACAATCAGACGTTTAGGTTGTTTGGATTTGTTACATTTTGTTTGGCAATTGCCAGTGAATTCTAATTTGTGAGTTTTGTGATTTCAGATTTCAAGTGAGTTCTTTTGTAGAGTATAACCCCGGCTGAGAAAGGAGGAGGGTTTTGTGTAGGGCTAGCACCCCTACCATGTAAGAAGCAAATTGCTCCAGAAACAAACACAGTGCACACACCATTTATAACGACGATGGCATCAAGTGGTGAAGGCTTTATGCCCCTGCGGAGCAAAGAGGATTAAGAAGAATTGAACAAAGTTAGTGACAGAGTATTATCCATTTAAAATTTTAATACAAGGTCACAGTCCAACTTGACTTGACTGCAGTAGTCAAACGGCAGGGAGAACGACACATTCCTAACAGTACAGTCAAACATGGTGCCAATATTTTTGACATAAATGGGACCTCATGTGCAGTCTTATACTTACATTCTCCTGTGCATCTTTGCTTTGTCTTCCATGTCCTAACCACCTCCGTTAAATGCCTCCCCACAACATACCGTTTGATTTTTCTCAGTGATAATGATGCCAAGCTTCTATTCTTGAGAAGTTTTTCCTGAGCAACAAGCCAGATGAGGCAGGACACCTCCAAACTTTAAATGTTACCATCCCTCTTTGTTAGGGGCAGAAACTGTAATTTTGAAATTAAGCAGTGCAGCTCAAATGAGCCAGATAAGAGAAGTTTCCTGTAGCCACTTTCTTTGAGCTTCACAGTTCAACTATTAGACAGTCTAATTGTACAAAACAATAACATCAGAATTTCTTGGCTTGGTATCAGCTTCACACCGTTGCAATGTGACATACCAGTCAGAGTGTTAGCCTTATTTAAAAGTACATTTCTGTGCACATGGCAGTAATCAGACAACAATTGTTCTGCACCGAGTAGAAGCAGCAGCAGTTCTGTGTATTTCAGTCAGCAGTTTGTCAAAATCTGCATTCATGCAAGTTCCACAGCACATTTCCACTGACCGGTGGGTTTAACAGTGTGATCTTGCCTCTAGCGAAAGCTCCAGCTCTGTGGAATTTGGTCCACAGTTTCCCGATCCAGCAGAGACCAGAGACCCCTCAAACTCGACCTCTGCGGAGTCCAGGTTCCCCAGGCCCTTCTCTCCCCGTACTGTGTAATCTGGCATAATTTGAACTGATTTGATGGATTTGATTATCACCAAATGGGTCCATTTTTCTTTGCTGTAGAATCCATAACACTGTAGAATGCAGCCAAATGCAAATCCCAGACTGGTACCAGTAATCAGACTAAAGCAATGATGGGTGAGAGATGGTGATGAATGTCACCAGACCTGGGTCTAATAGTGTTCATAAATGGATTTTATCCTATAAAAATAAATAAAGTGAAAGTTGTATGCTTCTGCTGACAGCTGATCCTGCACTTCTCAAACTGAAAATTGGTTACATTAAATTTAACCAAATGAGAGACACTTTTTGGATTTATAACTTGACTTTGATTTGACTTATTTGACCCAGGTTTGGTACTCACTGTGTGCGCAAATCATTTAGACCATCTTCCTAATTGAGTAATATTTATTTTCAAGCCTATGTAGAGATGTGGAAATTCTTTTAAAAAGAAACAAGAAAATTTTCTTAACTCGTTTTTATTTTTTGGGGGTTTTTTTCCAGTCCAAAAGAGATCAGAGTTTTCACCTGATACACTTCAGTTTCTCAAGAAGTGTTAAATATTTTGTGCACAAAGTGTCTTTTTTTTTGTGACTGCTGATTTAATCCCCATTTGGATGGGATATATATATATATATATATATATATATATATATATATATATATATATATATATATATATTATTTATTTTTAGGGGGAGTTCAATTCAATTTAACATCCAAGAGCTGTTTTCTTTTGCCCCATTAGCACATTTTACCCAATTTTATTCACTGTGCAGCACATCACCTGTTTCGAGTGCCTTTTGTTCATCCTTTAATTTAAGCCCCATTTTTACAGGCAACCCGTACTGTGACTCAAATATCTGCATTTCCACTTAAGTCGGAATGTGAGGTGTGTAATGTGATTATTTCTCATCTCCCCCTGAAATATAAATCCTGTCCAAACAGAAATAAAATCTTCCTTTTGCCACAGTTTAGTTCTACAGTACATGTCTGTGTAATGGACTGATTTAGATGGTCAGTATAATTTGATTTATTTTTTTCCCCAGAATTCAACTGAGTCGTGCCTGTCACTATATTAATCATTATTAATTATATTGATTCTTAAAATGTAATAACCTTATGTTCTTGAGGCGTGTGTGTATATGCACACCATAACCTCTGGTATTGACATTCCTGTTTTAGTTATCCTCCTGGGGTTTTGATTGGTGGAAGAAGGGAGATTTCTGGGTTTGGTAGTAAAGCTCCTTATATTGCCTGCTCTTTCCAAATCTGTTTGTATGATCAACTCTTGCAAGCTTACAGCAATGTTAACGTAACAACGGGAATGCTGCTAATTTTCTTTACCACTCGATCCAAGAAACCAATCATTTGTTGTACTGCAAACTCTTCACGCTGGCCCAAAGCTTGCCCTTTCTCTCTCACGCTTCCCTTGTGTTACCATTTTGCTTCGTGGTTATACACATGTCTTACTTGCGTGTTTTCTCCTCAGATGAGAAAGAGATGGGAGAAGGCGAAGGGGTCGCTAAAGAAGGAGAGAGGAAGAGCCAATCAGAGGAGCAAGATTGTGTACAGCAGCAGGAGGAGGAGGAGGAAGAAGAAATGGTTCAGGAAGAGGTGGCAGAGGAGGAATCGGAGCAGAGTCACAGCAGCCCCTGTGAGACAGAAGCTCAGCCATCGTAGTTTCAAAGAGACCAGAAAAGGTCCAGAGAGATGTGATTGTTCTGTATGGCCTGGCCTGGATGGTTACTGGCAGTTAAAAGCAACAGTGATGGACAAGGACTGCTACCACCATTATTTCTATTTATTAGTAAAATTGTCCAGTAGTTTTGCCAAAATGATACAGTTTGATGTGGTGACTGGGATGGTGTCAAACTGAGACTTGTAGTTTTAATTTTAAGGCTCTCTGTGGTGTAGTTGGTTGGCTGGTGATGGGCGCACTGACTAACTTGAATTGTGAATGATTTACACTCGAAAGTCCTTTTAGGGTTAATGTAGTTGGATGCGGTATGCTTTTGATAAGGAAAAATGTTTTTAGATCAAACTGCTGGTTCACACATCGTTTGTCCTCAGATGAAGCAGCTTTTAAAAGAGGATTACTCCTGTTTGAAATTACTGCCTGAAGTGGGTGAGGAATGTCAGATAATTGTAGCAAAAGGTCAGCACAAACACTCCCTATCCAATATGGAAAACTTTGGATTTTCCTACACTATCCAAGCATCTGACATACAAAACACAAAGTCCATCTCGGGATAAACCTGTTGTGAATCAGGACATCATCTGTTGTGTTTGCAGTGTGTGCATACAAGTATGCTGTTAGGTTTCAGGCTGCTGCTGTCTTCTATTTTAAATCCCTCAATCCCCAAATATTTTAGCCTAATAATAGAAACATCCAACTCTTTGGATACCTTCTGTTGTAGTCACGTTTACCCGACACTGATGCATGTATGCATTTTAACCCCATGAATTTTTATGTTTTTTTGATGAATAAACCAGAGTTCACTGAAAGAGGAAAAAAAAAATCATTCTCACCTTTTTAAAGGCTGCAGAAAATGGCTTTCAATAATGTGTAGCTTCAGCTGTTACTCTGATGTATGCGCTTTACAGGAAAGGAACATGCATAACTAAATTGGCACAGAAAATACAGACTAAACAAACTTTTCCCACCAAAGTTCCCTCTCCGGGTACTCCAGGCCCATCAGATCAGGAAAATTAGACTTTACAGAAACAAGTTGACGCTTTTCTTTTCCTCACCATCTTTTAGCGCATTACATTTAAACGTATCTCTTACTTTTAATGAAAGTGTGTGAGGTATTGCCTGACGAAGATTAGCCTGACTTTAACATTAGCATTGATGAGCTATGGCAACAATGAAAATGTTGCTGAATAAACTGAACTGCTGAATACTTGGCAAGCAGAAGGAACAAACAACTCTGAGCTAAAACTGCCAGTTAATCTTTATGTATGTGGTCATTGCCAATTGTTTTACTCAGCCAGGATTATAATTTGCCAAATGCATTGTTTTGTCTGTATTTCATGACTTCATTTGCACTGAGTTTTATTTTATTTATTTGGCTATACAGTGTTTAAATTCTAGATCAGACAGTGCTGCACTGGTTTTAAACATTTTAGTCACTTAACCTTTCATTGCCATTGTATTCATAGGTATTTAAGTATAGGACTTGACTCAGGTTCTGTAGACATTAGGCCATGAAATATTTAAAAGGTTTTCATCTGTGTGCTTACATTCATTTTAAATGTTCACAGTAGGTACCTGGTGCCATCATTCTAAGTCGTAGCTGTAGCTGAAGGGATGGGAATTCATGCTTCATTTGGTCAGCACTAGCGCTTTTTGCTGTTATTAAATGGAACCAGGAGAAGTGGTGAGCGTCTATGCAAATGTAAATATCCCGTATCATCTGTGTTGTACCGGTTTGGTCCCAGAAACACACCCTGCTGAAATGGGCAAAATATTGTTTCTGTTGGCCGTAAGGATTGGGACAGCCCAAAGAATCCAGAGAATGTTTTTTGGACAAGTCTTGATTAAATGTTAAGGAGAGAACACTTTGTGAATTTCCTGTCTTTCCTGTCTTGACACCTTGAGTTTAAATTTTGAGTTTCATACCAGTATTTCCCTTCACCAGACTGCTTTGTTTACCGAACTTGGAAATAATGTTACCTGCACCATCTTACTGACTCATGGTTAGCTGAATGCTCCCAGTATCAACATGTTTGTCTTGTTACATGCTTTCTATACGCTGGTGAAATACGAATATGAGGCTGTCAGTTTAATATTTAACCAGTATCCCAGGTCTTCAACATGTTGTCTCACACCCTGATGTGTGACTGGTTTCTTTTGCATTTGTTGTTTTGTTTTTGCTCTGCTAGATTTGTCAAATGGATTTCTGCCAATGCTGTTTGTCATTAAATGTGCGCTTGGCACGCCTAATAAAGTTTTTCAACAACAAAGCATTGCTGTGTTTTGTTAATTGTGTTGATTCTTAAAGGCTGCAGTGTGCGTCTTAGATTAAATTTGTTTTTTGCCCAGTGGCAGACACCACTGCAGAGAACTGAGAAGGTATTCACTGTGATTTGTGTAGACTTATGAATTACTCAGTCTCAGGTTGTGCCCTCTTGGGGTTCACAAAACACTCACACTCTGTCATTAGATACCTGTTCAAGTGCTTGTTAATGCACATAGCCATCTAAGACATTGTGAAGGTGACCCGATAAGGTTCAAACTGGCATCAGAATGGTGAAGAAAGGTGATTTAAGTGATCTTGGTTGTTGGTGCCAGATGTGCTGGTCTGAGTATTTCAGAAACTGCATTAGTTTTCCCACACTGGATTTACAGAGAGTGAAAATTAGAAAATACCCTGTTCTCTGGGCGAAAATCTCTGGGAAATGTTCCCAGCATCTTCTTGGAGCTATGCTACAATAAATTAAGGCAATTCTGAAGGGAAAAGGGGGTCTAACTTGGTATTAGCAAGGTGTACTTAAGTGTATATGAGTGCCTGCTGAGTGTATACTACCTGCTTAATTAGAACCTAAAAACACTGAGAAAGGAAAAACTGGCAAAAAGGGTCACCAGAACATTTTCAGTGAGCCTTGGAATTGATCCTATTTTTATTTTTGAATGGCTTTGGCATAAAAGTCAAGCAATGAAAACAGCAAGGCAGTGAATCTTCTGTCACTGTTTATCCAGGCAGAGATCTGCAAAGCCAAACGCCATAGCAGGTTATGGGTTTGGCAAATATCATATAAAGTATAACTAAATTTTTTTGTTCTAATAATGCGTCTTGGTTATAAACCTTATACCACTGGAACGCCTGTTTATTTCCCCTTAAATGGTGCCACGTTTGTAATGAAAATGCATTTGTGGGTGGAGCAGCAGAGTTGAGGATGTGGGTAATGCCCATGAAATGGATGATTGTTGGTTGAAGAATGGGATGCCCTCTGACAGCAGTGTGTGACCAAGCTGGTGACCAGCATGAGCAGGCTGTTGTGGCTGTGCACGGTTCTTCCACATGCTATTGAGGCTCCTGTTTGTTAAACAAATAAACTGTTAAGATTGCCAGTAGGTCTCGTTTCTTCAGATTTCAATCAGCCAACCCAATAAACGACACCAAGCGAGAGTCAATAACAGAAGAAGCTGTTTGGTGCTGCCAAAATGGTATGTTGATATTTTTCACTTGAGTACACATCTATAGAACTAAAAATAAAAAAACAAACAAAAAACTAACAAACAACAGAAGGCCGAACTGAAACACATAATTATACTGAAATAAATGTTCTGTCACAGCTGCAAAAATAAATCAAGCTTTGGCTTGTTGAAGCACAGGCACCAATATTGCAGCTGTGGTTATTTATTTATTTTTTTTAACTTAATGGAAGTGTTTACACCTAACACTGACTAAACAATCTTAATTTTTTTATACCACTGTTTTATTTGCTAAAGTACAACTAAAGCTGTGCTTGATTTAAAAACAACATATTTTGGAAAATCAAACAAAGCAAACTTTGCAACTATCCCATGAGTATCATTTGAAATAGAAAAGACCCTAAAAAGTAGTTAAAATGAATGTCAGGCAAAATCAATCAATAAAACTTTCCAGTGAGGAAAATATCTTGCCTGCATTCAATAAACCAAGACAAAATTTAATGTTAACATTTAAGAGAACCCAATCACACAAACCTCAAGTCAAGCTGTCAAATATGGCAAAATAACTATTGCTGTTGTTGATTTTTTTGATTTAAGTGTAAAATACCAGGGCCCATCATGGTTGAGGGCAGCAATCACAAACTGTAGAAATACAAGAAAAACAATACAAAAAAAACTGATTGTTCGTGACAAGAGCAGCCTTGAGTATGACCCATGTAGATCAAGACATATATGTATCATCATGCCTCTGAGATGCCTGGAGTTTTTAACTGCAGTCTCTCTCTAAAGTAAAAACACAAACTCACACATTCAAAGGCAACACGAGTAAAGGCACTAAACAGCTTGACCTGTGTCTGCCCGTCTGTGCGTGAGGAAGAGTGGGATGAAAGCATTTGCCTCCATCGGGAAGGCCTCTACAGCGTGTTGAGCTCAATGAGTCTCCCAGCAAAGACAGCAAGCGTCCCAATGATGCACACAGCCATGAACACACAGAGCAGGATGTGATCCAAAACCATGGCAACAAACTTCCACTCCTCCGCCGCCTGCAATAAGATGAGATGTGGGAGACTTTTGACTTTGAGCATTCACACATTTGGCATTGCTAGTACTCAAAAAGAATGCTGAGAGAAGCTTTTCAATATAATTAATTAAACTACTGATAGATGTGAAAAATTAGATTGCCTAATGTGGTCTGGATATCTGTCAGATAAGATTTTGTGGACTATACTGATGGGTAGAAGGCGAGAAAGACTGATACCACTCTCATTGGTGCAGAAATGATTAGTCTAGAATAGAGCAGCCAGTTAGCTTAGCTCGGCCTATACACACACAACACAGTATATTAAGTTAGTTTAATATGAAAGCCAAAGTATAAACAACAAGTTGTAGCTTTTTTGGTAAACTGCATATTGGACTGTTTTTTTTTTCCCCTCAGATGGTGCGACGCCCTGAATCCCACACTTGTTGCAACACTTACTGTCATTCGAAAATTTCATTTTATTACTGAAATTAAACCATGATTGTCTGTTGAGCCATTTCTCATTCAGATGCAAATCCAGAGGAGAAACGTGAAATGTTTTGATTGTTGTGCCTGCACTTGTAAGATTCTTTTTTAATCTTTGGAGAAACACAGGAATAGCTGGTGAGCAGAATGCAGGCCTCTGGACTTCTAAGAACTTTTATGGACTGATGCACTCTCAATAATTCATGCAGATGTTCTCTTACATTGCTAAATTCTTCGTCTGACTTCATAGTCTCGGCGATGTACTTCACCCCCTCGATTGCGCTGCGAACATCAGGGTTTTTAACAATGGGTGACTGATAGGTGACAGTCGTCGGGGTGGGATTACCTACAGAGGAAAGAGCAAGGATGGTCGAGAAATTTAGGAGAGACTTGTCTAATAATTCTTTCTGGAATAAGCTGGCATTATCCCTGCTCTTTGTCCTGTCTGTCTCCCCTCAGCCCAACCGGTCGCGGCAGATGACTGCCCCTCCCTGAGCCTGGTTCTGCCGGAGGTTTCTTCCTGTTAAAAGGGAGTTTTTCCTTCCTACTGTCGCCATGTGCTTGCTCATAGGGGGTCGTTTTGACTGTTGGCTTTTCTCTGTATTATCGTAGGGTCTTTACCCACAATACAAAGTGCCTTGAGGCGACTGTTTGTTGTGATTTGGCGCTATATAGATAAAATTGAATTGAATTGTTGCAAAGCTTATTTAAAACTGTTCAACAGCATATAATAAAGGTAATAATAAAAGCTGGATTTCTGCTCTACTTGTCCTGTGTGAAAATTTTTGTAAGATTTGCCATTTAGCCTCGCCTGAGATGTCAGAGATGTCCATGTCAGTAGGGAATAGCCTCTTCTGCCGAATCTCCTGACTGGGACGCTTCATTGTCGAGAAGAACATCATGTTGGGAATGATTTCAATGAAGACCTGAGAGGCAGGGAGAGGAAATATATATATATTGCAAATCTCATGAAGCAGCAACAGCATTTCCCACATTATTACAAAGAAAAGAAAAAACAACAACAAGAGCAAAAAGCAAACCTTGCGGATCCATGCGGGCATGGTGTGTGTGCTCGGTGAGCGGTGATGTGTGTTGATGACGATGACAGTGATGATGATGGAGGCGATGACCATTACCATTGTGAAGAGCATGTATTTCCCTATAAGGGGAACAGCACTAGAAGTGGAGGGGATCAGCTCCACAATAACCAGCAGGAAGACAGTCAGAGACAGCAGGACGGAGATAGAGAGAGTCATCTTTTCACCTGCAGAGAAAGTGAACCACCTCTGATTCCCCTGTGTCGCAAAAATATTGTGCATATGGCCAATGTGCATACTTTGGATTCTGTTACCTATCAAGCTTGCACACACCTGAGTCAGTAGGCAGGTAGAAGACCAGTCCGGTGAGAAAAGAGAACAGCATGCAGGGAATGATGACGTTGACAATAAAATAGAGAGGCAGCCGCAGCATCAGGAAATGGTAGGTAATGTCCAGGTATGGTGTGGTGGGACAGCAAGTGTAGTACACCCAGTGCTTCCAGCCCCTGTAGTCCTTTAACACCCATTCACCTGACTCCATGAAGTTACTGAGGTCAGGTCGGTCACTCTCCTAAAAGACAGTGGCCCACAAACATTTTTATCATCCCCTTTTTCAGCTGTTTTGTACATGATACAAATTCCTAGATTAATGTGAAAGATTTACACTCACTGGGTTGATTACGACCAGCAGGCCATCATATGTCCAGGTTCCCAGTTTCATGGTACAGTTCTGTAGGTCAAACGGGAAGTGAAGGACAACAATCTCACAGTAACTCTTAAAGATGGCTGGAGGGTTCCATATTATCTTGCCGGTGTACTCCAGCAGCACTTTGGTTTCATGGATGATGGCAAAGTCACCGTCAGCACTGCAGAGAAGGAGGAGGAGGACAGAGGCAGAGGAAAGTCAAGCACATGAGTGGGGCAGCAAGTAATTTTAAAAACAAATATAGGTATGTTTTTAACACAAAGAGCAATGAAAATATGTACTTGTTGTATAACACCAGGTCAGGTTTCCATATGTCGGACGAAGGAACTCTGATCTTTCTGATGCCTCCGTATTCATCGGGATTCCACTGTAAGTTAACATCCACCCATTGCTGTGAGAGTAAAAACGGAAATTTTTAAATCATTAATTTACTCATATTTAGCTGTGAACGTCTGAACGTTAAATAGGGTGACCAGATCAGCGCTCCCACTTAGAAGTATCATGCATAATGCCTGCAGAAATCACTTGCAGTCACATTTGGAACTACCTGTCTGAGACGGACATTGCTGGTCACAATTTGGTTAACTTCATCCTGAGAAAAGACAGAAAAGTGGATATGGGCACAGGTGGAAACATTTTCACGACAACTTATTTTATGATGGCTAATCGACATATTTATCATACATTTTTTTTCCTAGCATCAACACACATTTGTTAGCAATCACAATAAAAATGATCCGAATTTAATGTTACTTAAGTGAATGTCAGTGAAATAACACAACAAACCTTGCTTATTTCCTTAAAAAAAAAAAACTCATACGGGGTTACCTGACTTTGCGCATGCGCGCGCACGTTCCCTGCGCTCAATTTTTTTCCCCCTCGAGTTTGTTGTTAATGAGGAAAATTAGCTAATTGCCAATTAGCTAACATGCTCGAGGCTACGGATTTAAATAAACTGAAGATCTGCACAACATTCACTATTTAAATTTTTTTTAATGCTATGGACACAGCTCGGTTAACACGTGGTACAAGTTTTAATGGATATATTATTTTGGTTTGGCACACAAAGCAGTACCGTCTTGACGTTAAGAACTGTTCCCCCGTCAGCACCACTAATACTAATTTGTTGTCCAGCTTGGGGTAAAACTAAACCGACAAGAGGAAATGAGAAGACCTTTCCAGCGCTCAGAAAGGAACAAAAATATATCAGGGGACCGAGCCAGACACTGTCAAACCTGGTCATCATCTTCATGGACTTAAGGGGCGCAGAAGGAGACCTACACACAGTAAGAGCAGCCCATTTTTATTTGCAGTGTGCTTGTGTTGCTTCTTTGAGGGCACAGTGCCATCATGTGTGTTTATTATTATCCTGGTTCTTCTGTCTTAAATTGAGCCATAGCTGGAGTAGTGAAGTACCTGTTCGCTGTTGTGCTTGGGTGTAACCTTAAGGTAGCAGCTTGTCACATTGTTGCGTGGTGCGTCTGGAACTTGTCCCGGTTCTAGCCTTGGTCTTCACAGCGTGTGTGCACCCCTCAGATCCCTGGTTGTTTGTGCATTATGTGTTTGGTTTGTTTGGCTGCCGTGCCATCAAATGCTTGTGATTTGTTTGTGTATGTGGCAGAGTAAGTAACTGCTCGGGGGTGTTATATGCGTTACAATATATTTTTTTATTTGACATCACTCGGTTTCTTGAGTTCTTGTCTTAACTAGTTTCTCAGACCTGCTTTGGTTTGGCAGACTCACTCTGTTCCGACGAATTTACAGTGAAACTTTCAAAATAAAAGCCACAAAATTGTACTGTGATTTCCCACAAAATCGCAAAAAAAAAAAAAAAACAGCCCAGAAATTCTCTGATGTGGACTTAATTAAAGAATTTTAGGTGGCTGAAATGGGACATGACGTATACTTGTTTATGTTTGAATACTAATTTCCCATTGACCTCCTGCGGGCTGGTCAGGGACAACCAAAAGGTTGGATGTGGCCTGGGGGACTTGCAATGCCCAGGTCAGACTCGTAGTGTATTAATCAGAAGTGTGTCATCTTCTGCAGAGATGTCAGTTTTCAAAATACATTCCATACTGTTGGTTTATACTGTAAACTTTGAACAGGATGTGACCAGCCCTTTCTCATTATTATTTCAACAGCTGGCCACAGGGGGGGGGGTCTGGTGAGTGAATTGGTTTAGAGACAGTATTAAAGCAACAATTATTGCTCGAGCTAGTCCTTGTACTGAAACTGCAGTTACAGTCAAAACGTCAAAGTCAAGAAAAAACACAGTAACAACTCATTTCTTTATGTGTGTAAAACACAGACAGTGAGTCACAAACTTACCACACTTATAAGCTGTATTAGCTGCAATCCCACAGTAACCACTACAGCATCACTGAAGTGGTTAACGGGTCGAACCACTTTGTTGTAACCGGTGAACAGCTGTTTCACCAGCCGAGTCTCATCGTTTGAGCAACATTCTAGACCTAGAACAAACACAAATACAGTCAGGCGGTCAGGGTGATTTTTTTTTCTTTAGTGGCTTCATTTATTCGGTCTCATGTTTGAAACATACAGAATAAGGACATCAGACTTTAGTCAGGCTGTGTGATTGATTAAAAAGGTGGAAAATGGTCTAGGCCAGCAGTCCCCAACCTTTTTTGCACCACTGACTGGTTTAATGTCAGATATTATTATTTTTAAAGTGTGGCGGATAAATACAACAAAATGGATAATAAAACCATCATCAAAACTGTGATATTTTCTAAATATAATAAATGTGAATCCACTGTGTACTCATATGCAACTTTATCAGCAGCGTCCTTGTAACATTGCACCACATGAGTAACATCAAGCCACTGAGCCACCTATCCGTCCAGTCCCCCCGCAAAGCAGACCGTGTGATAGCAAAAAAGACGGGAGCCCCACGCAGGCCGGGGAGTACGCTCGGCAGTCAGTAATGATCCTTCTGCAGGTTCACCAAGGGAAATCTCGTTACAACTTGTACGTACTTTAGTTAGACAAGTTTGATTGCTGGACATTTTTTCGACACACAAGGTTAGACTCACTTTCAGCTGTGTTTACAATCTGATCACCACCAACAAAAGCTGGCTCCTCAGTGCGGCACAGTGCTGAAAATACTTGAAGTCACATGGTCCAATGGTCTTGCAGTCATTGGGGTGGCAGGTCACCTACTAATAGGAAGGCTCGTGGTTCAATTCCTGGCTGCTCCGGGCTGCGTGCCAAAGCATCCTTGGGCAAGATACTGAACCCCATGTTGCTCTCTGACGCAAGCGTTGGAGTAAGAATGTGTGTGAATGTTGGACCATTTAGCTTAGTTACATATGGAAGTGCGTGGATAAAATACTTATTTTATGGGCAATGGTAAGTGGCGTTTAGAGTCTTTTTTTGTAATTCAGACTAGTCAAAGTTGGGTATTTAATTACGACATGATTGATTGGCGTATAGTACCTGTGGCAGTACCTTTTGGGGGGCCGGATGGAAAGCTCTGGTGGGCCAGATGTGGCCCGTGGGCCGCCAGTTGCCGTCCCCTGCCTTACAGTAACAGGAAGCTTTGATGTCACATGGAGAGTGACTGCAGAGCTGCTGTGTCGTGCGCCGGAGAGTGTCAGCTTAACACTTGGCTGGGTCCGCCTCTCTATCCCCGGTGTTGCTAAATATATATGGTAAATGGACTAGTTCTTATATAGAGCTTTTCTGCTCTAGATGAGCACTCAAAGCGCTTTATACAAGCGTTGTGTAGGCCAACCAACCTAGTCTGTCAGACAGGCACGGGAATCAGTGAAACTTGTAGGTTTGATTTTAGAGTTAACATATCACATGACTAGGCAAGCGTCTTGACACACGTCAAGACTGAGTTGTGGATGGATGTAAGGCAGAGAATCTGCCCATTTTTCAAAATAAAACTCAGATAATAAATAAAACAAAAATAATGGAAGTTATTTATTTTTTTCAGCGTGGCCCGGTACCAAATGACCCGGGGGTTGGAGTCCTCTGGTCTAGGCTGTTGAGATATTCACTTTACAAAGTGTCAGCTTTATTGGAAGAAATGCTTCTTATAAACTTGATTTTTGCGCACTAACTTTTCACCACAAAATCATTAATAATTATGTGTCACTTTGACAACATTAGAGTATGAGGAGAATATCTTGCCACGCAAGTGACTCCCATGTCCTGAAAAATATTTTCCCTGAAATGACAGAGAAGGCATTTTCTGTCATTCAAGTAACCTGAAACCTTCAATTCAACTTCAATTCAAGAGAGAGCTCGAGTGCATATGGAAGGGAGAAACAGGCAGGGATGGGCAGATGCAAACAGATCAACATCAATCAAATAATCACCATTTTATACTAGTGAAAAGCCTCTGCATTCAATGTACTATAAACTGTTTAACACTGCAGTCACATCTGCTTCTATAAGTCCTTTGTGAACTTTCTGAATATTAAGATGTTGGGAATACCAGCCCTGGCTAATCCAGTTGACATTAAGCCTGCATTATCTTAAGTTCAGAACAGTTAACCTGCTTTTAACACCTCTGAATATAAAAGGAGCCCATGAATTATCCTATGTCTTTGAGACGTGTAAGGCAAATGATACACTACAATCCGCTTCACTCTGTACCAGCTTTATTTAAAAATTCTAATAAGCCAATGAGTGCTCCAGTTTTCTTCATTTTCATTTAACTTTTTAAATTCAGTTTGCTTTCAGTTAGTTCTGAGAATAGTTTTACTCACTTCTAGTCTTAGTGTGAGTTTTAATTTTTCTTCTATATCATTGGAATTTGCCAGTTTGTAAGACAAAGTATATAAGCACTTTTTATGAAGTACTTTTTAAATTTTAGTTACTTTGGTGAGCGCATTTTATTTAATTTATTTTAACTGCTACCAAGGCTCTGCCATTCAGAAAGACGATAAGTAGCGTGGACCCTGATGCAGGATGCGGGAGACAGGATTTAAATTTAGGGTAACTTCAATACTGAAGATTCTCCCACAACAACCAAACTAAAACTAAGCAGAACAAAACTAAACACAATGCACAAGAGACAAGGGGCTAGCAAAACAAAACGGGCAATAACACCAAACATAGATGGAGGCTTGACCGGACATGCCATAAGCCCAAGACCGTGACATTACTTTATAAATGAATAATACGTGACTATAGTGGTTTAGGTTTTTATGTGGCACAGAGTATGAAAATAATTAAACAATGCAAAGACCAAACAGGCAAAGGAGGTGATGTATCCATTCCTGTTCCTGCACATCAAGTGGGACATTTTTCATATTATCACAGTAAAGACATCAGGTAATTTCCTCTAACGTGGCTGAGCAAACAGTTCTGTGAGTCAGGTGACAGCTTTTCATGGCACTTTGGGAATCTGCTGGCTGGCAACACTGAACTCCGTGAGCTAGGATCTTGTTTCATTTGGCCAGCGTGAGCAATCTCTCTCTCTCACTTACATGCTTTCTCTCTCGTACACACACACATAAACTCACCCTCTATCTCACACATACATAATTTCCTTGCTGTGTTTCTTTTCATGATTGATATCTCAGGGCAATATTCCTGAGTTTACTGGCTGACCTGTGTGTTAGTTACTGAGACAGCAGCAGACCCCAGGGGGGCAACGCTGCTCTCAGGTAAGTTTTTTTTTTAATTTAATAAAAACTTTTTGCTTTTATGACAGTTCAGTTTATGACCATTTAATTGTTTACATTTTTACGGAATAATAATTTAATCTACTGATGAATAGCAACCTCGCATTATTCATTATTTCTGCCATTACTGGATAAAAATGAGTAATGAGATTTAGAGAAAACCTGCTTTAATGTTTCCCAATTTAACTGTTTCCAATCTGATCTAAGATCAGCTTCACTGATGGAGGACGGCTCTCTGACAGCCACAGCAGAGATGTTTCATTGAGTTGCTATTAAGGTCAGGATTTTCATATTATATTTTTCATATTAAGCTGAAAGCATGCAGGGCAGCTTTCTAAGTCTGTAATGAGTGTAAAGTTTTATCAATAAAGGCAAACGCGATAGAAGAAATGATTCAGGGTTTTAGGTTTGAAATATTTTAGTGCAGGTTTGGGAGGATGAGCCATTTTAATTAAAGAATGCAGATTGTGTTAGGAAAATTAAGCCATTATGAATGGATCTGGACTGGATGAGCTGGGAAATGACTGGAGCCTGAACTGGATCAGGGCCTGATCCAGTCTGAACCCGTGATCCTGATCCGTTTGGATCCTGCTGCTGTGCAGGTGGACTCGGACGTGGTTTGTGGATCCGTTATAGAGCCTATGATCACTGATTTTAGGCGATCTTGATTGGAAAACATGTTGAGATTCATACTCTGAATTTCATACATTGTAACTTTCAAAATGTTACAAACAGTTCAGTTTTCAAGGCTTAAAATCATTTTAGCCTCATTTTCACTCAAACATTCACATCGTCTCCAAGATTCAGACAATTTTCCGTCAGTGACCTTTTACAACACAACAATGATCGATCATTGATCATTGATCAGTGTGTTCTGTGTCCAAAGCTTCATAAAGATCAGTGTGACGTTAACCGAATTCTGTGACATCATCGCTGTCTCCATCCTTACGGCCTGTTGACAAGTGAACGACTGTGAAAGCTTCATGTTACGTACAGCAGATAAACTATGTCTTTCTGGGTTTTCAGTGTTTGTAGAAACGTAAATGTCTGCATAAATGTCTCCTCTGATCCCTTTGCAGCGACTTTATGAAATGAATGAGGGAATGAAACGGAGTGTCAGGTGCAGCAGGAGGGGAGGAGTCCGAGAGAGAGACGCTCAGAGTTTGTTGGCTAAAACCTGCCAGCGAGCAGGTTAGGCTCACAGTCTGTTACCCCGGTAACTGACTCAGAGTTGGAGTTAGCTCTCTTTCTGGAACAGTTTCTGCCATTTTAGAGTTTTTGCCAAACCTGCCTTCTGTGATAGTGCCCTGTTCTTTGCTGCATCAGAAAGCCCTTTGCACATGGCTAACCCATTTTAGTCAGTGCATCTTTAATTTATCTTCCTACTTGTACGCCCACTCGCACACCCACCCACCAGGAGTGACTATATTTATTCTCCAGGTGATGCTGGGTGCATCAGGGTCCACAAGGAAGCTCTTACACTGAGGTTCAGATTGGTCTGCTTTGTGTTTCAAAATTGTGTCTTTGAATCTTGTTGACAATGTCCTAAATACCCCAAATAATTCTTTTCAATTGTCTGCTGTTGTCTACATTGTCTAATAAAATCTTGGCCCATAAAAAGTACAAATGTATCCAATTTTCAAGCAAAGTCATCTTCTGGGGCAACTTTGGACTGCTTCCACGCTGGCTGCCATTTTTTAATTGCTCCCTGGAAGTCCTGTAGTGAACATTTGTACTAACAACTGTTTATTTATTTATTTATTTTTTTTACATGGATCTCAAACTTTCACAGTAAGTGAACATCGCTGGTGATCATAGTGACCAAACAGAAGTTTTTACTGCATGGTTTCCAAGGCCAAAGGCAGTGCATCAAGACAGTAGCATGCTCATCATTTTCTTTGACATTCATGAGGTTGTGCGTAGTGAATTAGTGCCACAGCATCAAACTGGAAGAGGTCCAGAAGTGCCGAAGAAGATGAACTTGTAGAGCAGGTCAGTCAGTCAACACTCCAGGAACTTTGTGATCACACATTGTAACTGCTGCTGTTTTTTTTTTTTCCAATTTTAAAACAATCCATCTGAAACTCCTTTCTGCTTCTATGTTAACTGAGTGTACCATTGTGATTTAAAGACATTTAAATCTAATTTTACTGTACTATATTTTAATAAACATTCATAAATGTTTTTGTATTTAATAGATTTCAGGCTTGTGATATTGACTTTAGTTTTTTCTGTAAAATGTTTGTTTGTTTTTAGCCTTGAGGAAGCTTATTGATATAAAAATCTTTTGCAGGTGAGACAATTTTAAGGCTATGAAGATAATTAGATCAAAAATAACAGATAACAAAGGTACCCCTAAAGAGCTCCAGCAATAAAACGTTGGTGCACTTTGAAAAAAGCTGTGATGGATTTTTACCTCCACTCTGTTCCTTTACCACTGGCACAGGAAGCTGCTGTGAGGTGGACAGAGGCGGCTGCACTTCACTGCTGATCATGTTCCACACCTGTTGCCTCATCTCCTCTGCAGACACACAGAGATTCGTCAGACCAAACCTGGCCACATTTATTCAGTCCCCCCCCATCGCTAGCGTCCACTGACAAAATCAATTTCACATAAAGTACTTAGAAATATGCTCAGAGGAGGAGTGAAGAGTAAACCAAGCATGTTAACAGATCAGACTCAACGTTCTTTTCTGAACGCACACAACAAATTCACCAGATAAAACAGATCAGTTTTCAGTTTTGGTTTAGTGTCAGGGAGGCAAGGAGAGAAATGTGCAAAGAGTGACTGTGTGACTGTAGATCTCAAGGGCAGCCAATTCATTATGAATGTGGCATGGTTTAAAAAAAAATCACTATCAAAGGCTGCTTTTCTTATTTAAATGATCTGAACCAGTGGTTTGATTAAGGAATTTTATTAGTATGTTAATGTAAACATTATAATGAGGTTCCATTTTGGCCTCACAGGGGAATTGATTGGTGGAATAAATTCTAACCACCCAGCAGCTGGGCAGTCAACTTTCCCATTAAATTATACCACACATGTGACATTGGGTATGTTGTACCTGCCTTTTGAAACACCTAAGTAAGACATGTATGACATATTTATAATAAAAATATAAATTTCCTCTCCTGCTTACAAGGAGAGGTCAAAAGTTCTAGGATTTGGAATATAATTAAACGAATCAAAACATGACCTGACTGGAATTTGGGAATGCTCCCTTTCAAAGTTGTCTTCGTGTTTGCCTTGAGACCGTATTAAGCACAGGATGCCTGGATTTCTGCCTGGAATTCCCCTTTATTGCGCTTGTGCATCTGTGATGAGTGCTGGATCTCCTTCCATGTTTCAAAATGATCCTTTAACTTGATTTTTAGATTTTTAAATTACTTACTTAATTAAATAAATAATGATGACAAGGGGGATTTTATTTATTTATTCATTTGTGTTCTTGTTCACAAACAGAAAATGAGGAAGAATAAGAGGGTAGAGCACAAACAGAAAATCACAATGGTTCACCAACTGCTGCATCTGTTTAACAAAACAAAAAACAAGTAACACACACACACACACACTCAATGAAACAAACAGCACCTGCTGTTTGGCCTTTGAATGGCAGCCCAAAAGCCAATTGTCATCACTAGTGACCATCCTCAACACCTGCGTTGTCAAACATGCACACATGGGGCAATGTGCCTCACACGAGTCCAGTCTGGCCCACTGGATGGTTTTGAAAAGTGTGATTGTTGCAGGCAAGGAGGACAGAAATGTGTTACAGATCATTAAGAATGCATTTTGCCACGAGAGTTGCCGTTTAGATGGTTAAGCAGAGGTAATCATCGCCTTAAAAGCTTTTTTACTCTGCTTCTTTGTTTTATGACTGTAGGGTTTCTTTGTAATGAGAGTAAATTATTGCTGTGAAACTACTGAAACCTGTTGTTAATACCACACTTATTTTTTCTGAGATATCTCAGGCTGTTCAGTATTATTTAAAAGAAATACATTTTTTCAGCATGTTCTCAAACGTCTTTACAGTAAGAAATTTTTTTTTAGGAGGTATCTGCAAAGGTTGCAGTGGTTTTACTGGTCTGATCAATTTAGAATCAAAGTGGTCTGAATATGACCTAAAATGAGTTTGACACCCCTGATCTTGGGGTGGGGGTAGACAAATTGAAATTGGCTTTTGACCTTAAAAAACAAATAGGGGAAAAAATAAACCTGTACAAACACAGGATAAAAATGACAATACAAGTACTTAAAACTGTTTTAGTGATGAGAATAAAAATATTTAACAAATCTTTCACGATTAGTTTAGTGCAACTAATTTTAAAGTTTGTAGCAGTGATGCACCCCCATGCCGCCTTTAATCTCACTGGCCCTGGAGACGTGGGGTCAGTTGAAACGTTCTAAATTAGCGTTAAAAACCGTGCTCTCAACTGTCCACGCGCTTAAAAGATGATGATGGAAAGGGTAAATTCAACATATAAAACACTTAAAAATTTAACCCCTTCCTGCAGAAATGAGTCATCTCCTAACTGAAGTTAACGGAGCTTTTCTTGTTTAGGTGCATCACAGATTTGTTATAAGAGAAAATCGGCCCATGACTGACCAGGGAGGTTGCTCCAGGTGTGGTTGAAGTCTCTGAGTGCCTGTTCGGACTCCTCCTGGGCCAGCTCTTTGTAGAACTGTGGGGTCATCTGCTTGGCCAAGTTGAGGATCAGCCTCTGAAAATCCCTCTGGGACATATCTCCTGCAGAGGGAGAGAAGAGGAGGGGGCAGGGCTATTACATGTGTTCTGCAATGTTCGTGAACTTTGAGGAAACCCATGGAGTTGTAGAAAAAGTGATACAACAAAATAGTGCTGAATCCACTTGATGTTCTTTATCAGAAGCAACAGTATATTTGATCTCTTTTTCACCGACAAACTGGAGGTGCCATGTTGGACTTGAGTAGAAATCCCTAATGAATATAACCATTATTTGCTGCTTTGTAGTTGTCAGGTTGGAGGTTACATCTGGCTGTCCAGACCTTATATGTAGCGAAGAGACTACAATCTCAAACCCAGTATCTAATCAAATGGGAAATGCAGTCAAACCAACCATCAACTTCCAGAGTTAAAAAAACTAAGCAAACAATGAGCTTCCAAAACCTGCAGTTCCTCTAATGTCCACTTGAGGATGGCTTCAAAAGTAGGTCGGTCTCTGGAACGAAAGCCCCGCGATAGGTGAAAATCCACAACGTAGTGGTGTTATATTATTATTTATATATGTTTTAAGGCTTTATAAACACTTACCACACTCCTATAAACCTTTCCCACTCTCTTACTACAACTTGATTGATGAAGATGATGAATTATGTAGCTGTGCAGTATTGTTGGCGATGAAGGTGGTGCTTTATCTTCGCCCTCGACCGTTACTTCTGTTTCCGGTAAAGGAGTAGGCGTAACTGATCTCTTCGTCCGAGTGATGAACATAGCTATGGGGTGTTACAGAAATACCTATATACCTCAAAATCCCACAATATAGTGAAAACTCAGCAAAACAGAATTAGTAGAATTTTTTTTTTAAAAGAAAAAAGCACAATACTGTGAACCGCAATATAGTGAGGGACCACTGTACAGTGAACCTGACCTTTCAGCTTTTGGGTATAAACTGTCAACAGTTCATAATTTTATTTATTGGATATTTTAGTGGAATTTTATCATAATTAGTATGTGAATTCTTGAGATATACAAAAATGTGTTTTATAAGGTCACAGTGACCATCCTTGAGTCCAAGTGAACATTCATGCTAAATAAAAATAAATAAATAAATAAATAAAATCCCATCAAGGTATCGGGAGAAAGAGTTGGACTACAGAACATAAAAATCCTATAACTCCTCAGGACCCTTTGGAGGAAACTGAAGCCTTATGTAAAAACAGAATATCAGGACACATCGATACGGATTTATTAATGGGAGCATGTCGCTTACATTCCTTTTTCTTTGCATATTCTTCCTCGGTGCTGTGTGACAGACAGGAAAACAGAGATGGGGATTACTGTGAAGGTGGACAGTGTGTATGGGGCTGTGCCAGATTGCCAGTATCAACAGGCAGAGGTGGGGAAAAGGACATAATCTGGGGAAATAAAACATGGAAGTAAAAAAAAAAAAAACTAAATCCTTTATCTACCGCAGCAAACAGCGTCCAGCCATCCATCATCCCTCACTGAGTTAATGCTGTATGGAGGTAAATCTGCACTAATCCCTTTTGGGCTCACATGCAGACGTCCCCATTCACTTTGTTCAGCCCTCCAGCTGTAATACATCCGACTGGATGTCAGAAAATAAGAAGTGTCAACACGAACAGCTCGGCCTGAACTTTTATGACCCTGAGCCGGCAAATAATGAGCTTTACGCATTTGAATTTAACGGTTTTTGTTGGATTGATACAAAGAAGATGGAGGAAAGGTCTGTTTACTTACATCACCTATGAAGAGAGACAGGCTTTTATTTTGAAATGGCTTCACAGGGCGGCACCTGTTCCCCTTTTAATTTACTTTTTGGTATAAAGGAGACACTTCTCTATGTTAATGTGTGGTTTGGATAAAGGAATTTATGTTCAATGTTACAGTCATTTTAATTCGAAGTATCAACAAAAAGGAAAACTGGGAAAAACAGTCAGTGCTCCAGACATTATAGGTTTTACCAAACAGTTCTGGATGGACACTAAGCAGAGATGTTTTGCACTTTGTCTGTCAGTTGAACTTTAATAACTGGAGAGTAAAAACACTCAGAAGTGCCTCATTTTGCTGTAATTATTCTTGTAAACCCTCATTAATGAGAACAATGGTCACATCTGTTTGGCAAATAACTGCAGTGAATTTATGAGCGCGCACACACGCTGATCGTTAAAACCTCACTGATGAGGTTTTAATGATGCTGCTGCCCAGTTATTTATCTGCACTGATGAAATAATTTCCTTCCTGCAGCAGCTGGTTTGTTAAACAGTAAACTCTGTTTTTCTGTTGAGGGTTTTGTTCTAGGAGTGGTTTCAGTCCCTACTCATATTTCATAATTGCAACAACTTCAAATTTACCATTTGAGGAATATTTTCAGGATATGCTTAGCGTAGACTAGGAGTTTGTTAAAGCGGCTAGAATATACACCTTAAAAGCTCACTTATTAACAGATTATATATTATTTGTATAAACAGCAGAATTAAGCAGTTCAGTAAAATCCACAGTTTGATTTTTTTTTTTCATGGAATTGCTTGTTCCGTTTGTCTAGTACAGAGGTCAGCAACCTTTACTATCAGAAAAGACAAAACATATTTAAGCCCCATAATCAAGTATAAATCAGCCTCAACATTGCTAATAGGTATAAATAATTAAAATCTTTTACCACGTGATAACTCTGCATTATTGATTATTTGATACTTTAACATTATGTTTTCATTACAATACTACCATGATTTAATTAAATTAAATGCGTTAATTAAATTCTTGGCCTAAAAATAATTTTATTTACCAAGAAAATACCAAGAAAATAGAACAAGTATATTATTTTAATTGGAGAAGAAAAATATCTGTAGCCATTTTTGGGCTAACTTTGAAATACAGAATCTGTGAACTATACAGGTTACTTTGGCTCCTAAATTTGATAGTTAAAAATAAAACAAAGAGTAATGGCTTTAAAAATGGCAAAAATGAAAAATTAAAAAAAATAGTTGCCAGCTGCACAGAAGACCGGTCGGCGGCCTCCTGACAAGCTCTGGTTACTAGGGAAAAATGTGTATTCCCTGAACAGTTGGTGAGTGGTTGTTGGAGGTTAATGCCTGTTCTTGAGTGGAACTGGTCGCCAAGAGTGTGCTGCACCAAAAAACCTCCCTGTGGGTTTGGTCATTAGCAGGTTGCCGTGGTTGCCTGTAGGTTGCATGGAGAACGCTGACTTGTCTGCAAACATTCATCAACTAACCACTGAGTGGTTAATATCTTTAAAAAGGGTGACGCAAACTGCTTGCACAAATTACAGGCAATTGTGGCAAAATGTTAGCGATCAATTTCACCTGGAGACAGCGAGCAACCTCCAGCAACCAGTCACCAACTGGTCAGGGAATGCATGTTTTTTTCTTAGAAAGCAGCAATTGTCAGACAGTCACTAACTGGTCTGTAGGCTTGTGTGACTGGACTCAGGATGAGCAGTTTATCTGTATACATCCATGCTAATCACTGCTACTGAGGTTCAGCAAATGTAAGAAAATAATACACCAGGTGATAAATGGGAGAGTGTGATGCACGTATTAAAATATTTTATTTTTTATTTTGTTGTATAGGCAACACATTTTTTTTACAACTGCCAAATTTAAAGAATCCCTTGCAGCAATAAGAAATAAAAATTAAAATGTAAAAATAATTATCTTTTCATTTTCATGTTTGTATTGGCCTACTTTTTTTTTGATCAAAGCTACAGGGAGCAACTGGAGATGGACAAAAGAACCACAGTTTTGTGTCCCCTAGCCTAGTAAGTCCAACTACAGGATGAATCCAAAGGATCAATACCACAGTGTAAAAGTAATCCAAAACAGGTTAAAGACATTCAGTTCATCTAGATCTTCACTTTGTGGTAATCAAAAATAGAAAACCCTTTGTTATTAGCATGGCCACATGATTTTTTTTTCTCTAAATTATGTTAAATTCTCTTAATTTTGGTATCAAAAACAATTAAAGATAAATCTGATGCTTTTTGAATTTTAAAATGTGATTAACTTGATGTTTGAGTTGTAAAAAGGCAATCATACAGATTGTGCTTTACGATGGGCATACTTTTGTGTTTAAAAAAACAACAACAATTTTTTAAATCCCCACTCGCCCTGTGGGTGGTCTTTGTCCTCCAAGCTCGGATCCTCTACCAAAAGGTAGGGTGCAGTATCTCAGCTGTTCCTGGGACTGCGCTCTTCTGAACAGAGATGTTGGATATTGTTCCTGGAATCTGCTGGAGCCACTCTCCTGGTTTGGGGTTAATGCTCAGTGTTCCGATTACCACAGGGACCACTGTTACTATCACTTTCCACATCCTCTCTAGCTCTTCTCTCAGCCCTTGGTATTTCTCACACTTCTTGTGTGCCTTCTTTTGATGTTGCCATCACTTGATATTGCTACATCTATCACTACGTCTTTCTTCCTCTTCTTGTTCACCCCTAATATTGTTGGTTGGTTAGCTATCACCAGTTTGTCCGTCTATATCTCCAAGTCCCACAGGACCTTGGCTCTGTCATTCTCAATGCAATTCTGCAATGTACCCTTCTGGTAGTGCAATCCCCTCAGTTCTGACTACCTTCCCTCTATTTGTTATCATCCGACTACACTTTTCCAGTCTGAATGGCATTCCAGTGTCACTGCTGTAGAGCTGATGCCTCTGGGGCCATCTGTATCTGTTGTGACTTTCCTGAACACTGCTGCCTGTAGAGGGCACCAACGGGGCTTTAGACTCTAGACTGGGAGGTTTTTCTTGAGTTAAAACTTGACAAATCAAACTTGTGTGAATACTGAATGTCTTTACCTAAAAATAATAACCTGCTTAATGAGGACCAAACTGATTCTCCACAATGTGATTGAATTATGTACCCACAACATTAATAATACTAGACTATGCACAGGGCCAGCTCAGATCAATAGCTGAAAGTAGATGGATAAACATCACCAATACACAGTAATACTACACTGTAGTGCAACAACACACACATTTCTGACACACAAAGCAGAGCTTGGAGGGCAGTCAGTTTGAGTCAGACTCATAAAATATGTGTGTGTGTAAGTAGAATGATACCAAAGTTTTGGTTTCCTTAGGGTCCTTACAGGGCTTCATTTGAGATCTTTATCAAAGATCAGTATGAGTGTGGTGCTGTCTAGAGTACTGATATTCATTTTGCTGGCTGTCTGCCATTAGCTGTGCCTGTTGCTGTCTGTATGTCCTCTGTCTGTTGCACAGAGCTTTGATCTGACCACATACAAAAATAGAAGAGGCGGGACATGGGAGCCACTTGGAGCTGTCAGTCATTAACCGCACTCGCTTCATATTGTCACATGATTTAGACCAGCCACTGCAAAAATAAAACCAACTCTTTCCATTTACTGCTATTTTATAACTGAGTACCAAAAATAGCAGACATGGTCTTTGACATTAAAATCAATTTCACGAGTTCATGATGATAGTGTAGATGGAATTAAACTTTTGAACAGATACCGTTAATATGAGGCACGGGATACAGGAGGAGCAGAGAAATGCTGTTGGGGAAAATTAATACATTACTGCCGTGACTGTGAATTTGAGCAGGAGTTTTAAAAGATATTCAGGTAACCAGTTAGCCTTGAACTAATTAATCTGTCTGCTTTGCTTTGAATTTTTTTGGCCTCCAGGTAATGGACATTAATTGTGCCATTCAGTTAAACGTAGCCGCGCATTTTCTGTAACAGAAAGTGTCTTTAGGCTGCACCGTCTCTTCTTTTTGTTTGTCCCACAGAATTGGATCCGATTTATGGGGCAGCTGGGTTGGAGTGTGGGTGAGACACACCAGTGCTTTCTTAAATGAATTATTTAACATCACATTTAAGGTGCTCCTCTGTAAATATTTTATTTGACAAGGACTTTGTGACAAATAAAAAATGGAGAAGTATATTTAGCAGCCTCTCCAATGGGGTCAACCTGAAATAAAGCCAGATGTGAAATGTGAAAGCAGGATCAGCAGTCAAATGTTATTAAAAAGTGTTTGTCCAATATTTCTTTGTTGTAACAGTGATACCAGTATCATTTCCTAAATGTTACCAATATGAACAAAGGCAGTAGAATTTTGAACACAGTTTTAAAAGTTTGACCTTATTTGACCTTGAAGAAGAGGTCAGAGGTCCAAAATAATGATATTTAGGTTCCCTATATATCATTCCCTACATGCCTATATGTTGTCAGTACAAACAATGGCAGTAAGAAGCAAAGGAGGTCTTTTAGCTCTATACAGCATTGTCACTTTGACCTTCAGATGAATCTGCTAACCTTGAAGGAGAGGTCAAATGTGACACATTTAAAATCTTTATATAATACTTCCTACGTTGACAATACACATATTTGTAAGAATCGTAGTTATAAATTATAAGTTATGAGTAGTAAGCTGACCTTGAAGATCTCGGTGGCCAAATAATTTAATAGATTTTAATGGATCGTTAACACGACCCAACTCTACACACTTAAAAACATTTATCGGAATTAATTCAAAACTTGTTAAATGATTGTGTTTTACAGGCAGAACGGCTCAACGCAGCAAATGCTAGCAGAAACATAACCTCCTTGGTGACTTGCAATCATAGCATTCGGTTTTTATTTACATTTTACTGAATGCCACAACTTTTTGAGAAACAAGGGATTTAGGATTGCTCAATTTGTTTTTCATAGCCCTTCACGTAGCGAAACATGTTTCCAGGATCAGTGCACGAATAAAATTTTTAATATTTCAGCTTATCTCTGCTTCCTTTTAGTACTCTGTGGTACTTTCACAAGTGTCACGGCAATGTAGAATATGGTTTAATGTCATCTGAACATCTAATTCTTACTATATTTTTTAAAACCAGAGACCAAAAAGTCACATTTTTAGGTTTGAAATACAGCTATAACCTCCAGGTAAATATGTTTCAAGGCACACTCATAACATCTGGGAATAAAAACCCTTGAAATGATTTATGAGCACCTATTTTTATTTCACATCTGCAGCGATGCAGATAATATCCAACTGGTGGCTTACAGGCTGCATCCATTCATCCTGACATACCACCCCTATCCGGCATTCACATCAATTTGTCATCTCTGTATTTTATGAAATCTGTCAGTATGGGTCACTGAATCAAAATGGAAAAAAATGTAATTCCCGCATGGAATTATTAGAGTGGTGGACACACTCAGTTCTTATATACATGGAGCTAAGAAGTAAACCGATTCAGTGAGAAGAATGGAAAATCATGAAGGCATAATTTAAATCAAAGACAAAAGATTATGAAATTAGCACAGAAAGCAAGAAAATTTCTGTTTGGTCAGTTTGTTGTAACAACGCTTCTTATAAGGCACAATTGTAGTTTGAAAAGATGGAAAACAGTTTCAGAATGAGTTAATTTTATTAATTCCTGCTGTACCACGCACTAGCCTTTTCAGAGGTTCCGCGCTTGTATATATTTGTACATATTAGCATCTAAATATTATCTCCTTAGGTTTTATTTGAACTCTGAAGTGCTATTTTATGTATGATCAATACAGAGGACACACTTGGGTTTGTTTGTTCTGATTTTATTTACAGCTAATCTTAAAGCGTGTGTTCTTTGAGATAAAACTGTATTGCTTCAAGGCAGTTGCTGAGGTAATTTGATGCCGAATAGAACTGGTCCTGACCCCCCCCCCCACACACACACAAAAACACACAAATTTTCTTTTCACTGCTTACCAGATAAGCCAGCCATGTTACATCTTTAATGTTCAGTGTTGTGTGTTCAGTTCATTTGTAAGGGATGAGTGGATGAAAATGACCATACGTTTCACGGACAAAATATTAGCATAAACAGCAGAGGAATTGATTTGAAAACCCAGAGATGATCAAGGCTTAAAAACCTCCTAAGGTGTTTTCTATTTTGGCACTTAAGGCCTGTTTTTGGACTGTGTGATACTTTTAAAGGTCACACTTTTAAGTATACCAGGAAATAGTGTGTTGATTAACAAGAATGTGTCACATTAGATGTCCTTGGGCAAAGGAGCTAAATGCATACCAGCTCAATGATAAGTATACAGTCTTGAATGCATAAGGAATGCTCACAATGCCTGGGTGCTTTTTTTTTTTTTTTTTTTTTTCTTTGTGGGAATAGGATATCTCAAGGACGAATGAAAAGCCGTCATTTAAAAAGAGTGCGTTACATGTAAAGCAAAAAACTGACCAGCCAAAATCAGCCTCTCCTCTCTGCTTGTTTTAAACCATAAATAGCTTCTTTTTGCTTAATTATTTTTAAAAATTTATACTAATATAGAGAAGTGCTGGTTATACTGTTGTATGGAATTTTATTAACATTGCTTAACTTAGTTTTTCGTAACTCTTTAATTTTGGTTTCACAGCCATGTGTCAGGAAGCGGTGCCAAGTTTCCTGAGCATGGCCACTTGACAAAGTGGTTCAATTTCTGGTGAGAGGAGAACATAATTTACAGAAGAGTAACATTTCACAACAAACAAAGTGCTTGACAACTGTTATCGAACACAAAACAGTGAGCTACAGCTCAGAGATGGTTTTCTAAATTATATATTGGTTACATTTTAGCTACAGCAAGGTTAAACATAACCAATAATATTGAAATCTCAACATACACAGAGGAATACTTACCGTAACATATACAGAGAATGGATGCCAGCAAGATCTGGACCTTTGGAAAGTTCATATTTCCACCGGATATTTACAGAAACAGCCTCGATATCCACACCATCCGTTTGGTAACGTGTTGTTAACCCGTTATCAGGTCAGAACCAAACCTAACTTTGCATAGACACCGAAATATGCACTAAGGCTGGAGCAGTCACCTTAGAGCTCAGGAGAGTTGTGGGATGGTGGATCATCCAGTATGTGAGCTCATGTTTCTCGTGGGCAACTCCACTTCCCCCTCCCAACAACATCCCAACCTCTCAGCACGTGTCAAAGCAGATGAGACAGCTGGGGCTGTGTGTGTGTGTGTGTGTGTGTGTGTGTGTGTGATATAAGTGTGTGATATACACAAACCAACACAATCATCATTTTCTCTCATGGAATCCAAAGTTGCATCTTTCTTGGTCTCTGACTGTTCTCTGCTACTCTGTTTCCATGACAGACAGCTTGGGTCAAACCAGTGAAGACAAACACACCAACACTTTAGGAGACAGAGACAGGAAGGCCAACAGGAGGACAGCTGATAGCTGTCACTGATGGAATGAGAAGCACGTCCACACATGCTGCTAAGCTGTAACGCACACTCTCACCGACAGACACACTATATCCACCACACTGCCAGCTTGCGTGGCATGACAGGAAATGCAGTGTTTCAGATTGGCCGGTGTTAAACAACAACAAAAGTTTTTCTTGTCCTTACGGCGAATTTTATTGTGTTGACTCCGGGTGGGTTTTGTGTTATTAGAGAACAACTGACTTTTCTTGATTGAGGCAGTTCATTCCATTTTTGTGAAGTGATTTTTATTACTGTTCTTAAAATCTCTGCTTTTCTCCTTTGATTGCATCTGTCACACTTTTTAAGTATATATCTGAGTATGTGCTTAAGAAATAACCCTTCAGTTTTCAAATCACACAAGAGGTTTTTATGTTACTTTGGGCTTTTATTTGTTAGCCGTGTGATAGACTGAAGACCTGTCTGCGGTGTACCTTGCTTCTCACCCTATGGCAGCTGGGATAGGGTGTTTCTACTAATTACTCCCTTTTGAAATATTCTTAATCTTATCTGACTCTTGCTGTCTTCTAGAGATCATTGATGAAGTTTGTGCTTTAGTTTTGGTCAGTGAAATTCTAATATTTTATCAAGTAAATAGCAGCAAGTAGGACATATATGACACCCGAATGCAGCTTGTGATAAACCCTGCAACAGTTACCTCTCTTCTAAATACAGTAATTTCTGGCTGCCCCCCCCAGCAAACAAACAAACAAACAAACAAACAAAAAACAAAGTGGAATCAGCTGTAAAGGAGGGTGGTACTTAAGGTTTGGGAGTGAGCCAAGTGTACTGTAACAACAAAAGCATCTCGCAGGGCTGCAACACTGCTAACAGCAGCAGCAGGAAGAATGCTTTTATCAAGACTGGCAACATGTTGGAAACCATTGTGGTCATGGTGCTTTCCATCCACCGGATGGCAGGATTTATTTGGTTGAGAACAGAAGGTTAGCGCTTCAAACCAGCGACAAATTCTGTGTGAATATGAGCCCAGATGTGAGCCACATTAAAACTCTCAAGCTTTTAAGTGGGTGGGGGCAGTAGGATATACTCATATGACATAAAACTGGGAATTTGGCTCTTTTTGGCACCACATTCAGAAAGTTTGTCATAAAGTCCCTGACCATGGAGACACAATTCATCCCTGCACATGATATTTATCTGTATGTGCTCAGGTCAGATGCCTGGTCACAAATCAGACGGTTTTATGATTAGACTGAGCAGCCATTAGCAGCTGGCAGAATAAAAATTGAATGTAGCTCAACCTCTAAACTCGAATGGACCGCAGAGTAAAATGGGACACTATTACATTTATATCTTTTGAAGAAGCAAATGAACAGCGTTTTATGCTGATAATCAAAATATCTCAGGGATTCAAATGTTCACATTAAATTTGTACCAACGAAGACATGAATTTTCACTGCTACAACATTCAATTTTAATTCCATAACAGACAATCCCAGGGATGGAAGTCGTCCACAGCCAGATATATGAAATGATGAACAGCTTGGGAACAGAAGTAGTTGTGAGTGTTGACCAGCTTGATTAGTTTGCACACACTATATCCTATTCTCGCTGCATTCAAATCAAAACTGAAATTTGACTTTATCAAAGGCCTTTAGTGCCGTGTTTTTTCTTAATAAACCTCGTGACACTAATTGCTTACCATATAAACACATTTCAGCCACGAGTCGATGACATTTAGTCAAGCTTTTTGCACTTCCTACTAATTAGTCACTTGTGCATTATTAGAGGTGTACTTAGAGGACTCACAGATTACACTACACTGACATCATAGCATGTGATTAGTGCATAGCAAGTCACTCAGTTAATAAATATTAATTTAAATAACTCATAAACCTGAATGAACTAACCACTGTCCACAGTAGATGGCAGTACAAGACTAAGAAACAACAGGGCTTTATGACACTATGGCCTACACTGTGTGTGTGTGTGTGTGTGTGTGTGTGTGTGTGTGTGTGTGTGTGCTTGCCTCATTTCCCCCCGTCTAGAACTCTGTGCTTCTCTCTGCTAGTCTGTACATTTCCTCTAGGCTTCCTCTCTGTCTGACACACTAGTTTCACATTTCTTTATGTGTTTTGCTTCCTGTCTCTGGTTCTGTTCAGGGGACACACAACACAACACATACACACACACACACACACACACACATACACACACACACACACACACCAACCAAACTCTACTTTTCAAGCTTTCTTCTTTCTTGTTGAAACTGATACTGATCTTTGAAGGAAATATGGAAGAGCACTTTGAGATGAGTGCGGTGATAGCCACCTGTCAGTGTCTCACAGAAATCTCTGAATTAAATGTGGTGAATTAACATTAGTTTCATTTATACAAACTGATTCTGGCCTAAAATTATTACCCAAAGTTTTGCTGTTTGTACTCCTGACACACCAGCCCAGCACAGGTCCTGCCAATCAAGAGTCTAGATCGCACTGTACAACAAAGAGGTCACACATCTAATTTTCTAAAAATAGATTTCTAAAAAGAGCATACTTAATAGGAGGTCTCCTTACCGTAACTCACAACAAACCAGTAAGTACAGCTTAGACTTTCAGCTTAGAGGGATAAGTGACACATTAGATGCACTGTGTTGTCTGTGTTCATCTCAGACTACTAATTTTGCATGCAAATAAACAACCACGATTTAATACGACTCAAGGCTTACTTGAAGGTTATTTAATAGACACGCAGACGTGATGCTGTAATTGGAAAAGACAAGATTTTAAATTGGTGGGGAACGAAGCTGTGAAAGAAATTTGGTGTTGGTGCATCATGAGGGATTAACTTACTTGCAGTGAGAGGAAGTTGCCTACGTCTTGTAAGTACTTATTTGAAAAAAAAAATAGCCAGCCTTGCTGGGTGGAACCAGGTTACCCTGAAGCAAGTAAATAAAACTAACTCTCTTCATGTAATCATTGTTGTTGAGTCCGCTTTTGTACAAGGTCACAATAAATGTGCATTCAAGTTTTTTTTTGTTTTTTTTTTGTTTATTTTTTTTGGCTGAAAGATAACTCCCCGTAATCTTGTTGACAAACAGACCAAATGACCGGCTTTGATCAGAGATGTCATTAAGCTCATTGAAATATTTTGAAATTGCTGCTTTGTTTTTTAAATAAAATGTTCAATGTATGATTACATATTTTACATTGTAGGAGAAAATGTATCCTCCTCAGTCCTTCTTTTGTTTGCTGTGATGGTTTCTTTGTGTGTCCTTTTTTTTTTTTTCTTTTTCTTTTTGATTGCCACTTGTTGAATGCTTGGTCTTGGTTAGCCTCCATCTCTCCCCTCATTCATAAGAGGAAAAATATTTGGCTAATTTATAATCTCTTTTTTTTGGGCAGACTAGTTAATGCTTAAATCTGCTTTGGCTTTGAGTTTTATTTTTATTTTCTGTTTCTTTCATGGTAGATTGATTTTTCTTTTCTGGTACTTTTAAGATTTATTTTTGGGCCTTTTAGCCTTTATTTTTGACAGGGCAATAAAGTAGACAGGAAAGGGGGAGGGGTGGGTGGCGCCAATGACACACTGCAGCAGACTTTTAGTATATGGATTGCCTACCCAACTCAGTGAGCTATACTGGCGCCCTGCTTTTCTGGTACTTTGGAAGGCATTTTCCATTTTTTCACATAGCATTGATCAATCAGTCTATCGCCCGCCAAATACATCAAATGACTCAAGGAAAATTGGTGTGTTATTGATATGCTATGCCATGATACTTGACTGTGGGAAAGAATATTTGTTCTGGGTTTTTGAAAAGTCATGATACTCGTTTTCTTCATATTCTCACTTGTATATGCTCACTTGTAACTTTTGTACTGTATACAGCTGTTCCTATAATCCTTGTTCAGTAGAGACACTAGAACAGAGACAGTAGAGCAGGGTTATCAGCATAAAACAGACTTCTCTCTTTTTTTGGGGTGGGGGACTTGAAGCAGCCTATTATTCCAACTGAACAGTAGGTTTATAGACACACGCTAAACAAAATTGGATTTCACTTGCAACACTGACAAACAACTCTTTCCTGGGTTCAATTTCTGTTGGTTTGTTTCCAACTGGGTCTAGACATTATTTTCCAAATGCATTAATTTAATCAGAACATACACTTGCTAACTTGGTCATTCCTGTTAGATGGTCTTTATAATAATAAGGAAAACATGCACTTTCATGGAGATAATTTAACCTTCACTTATTGCTGAAGAGTAGTCAACCCTCAGTGACCCTGTCATCTAGGGCTGCAACCTAAGATTATTTTGGCAGTTGACTAATCTGTCACTTATTTTTATTTTTTTGATTAGTCAACGATTATTTCAGTCTTACTTCACCTGTTCAAGCCTGCCCACCTGTTAACATCACCCTGTTGTCTCTTCTCACAATTAAAATAATCACCCATAAAAATACGAGTTTTTTTTTAACATTAATGTGACCACCACAATAAATATCAAATAAACAATGCATATTAAAGTGAATGCAATTTTTATTTTTAAATGAAAATGTAATGTGCTTAAAAATGCCCTCTGTCCAAAAGTTCCATCCAAAACAAGTGAAAAGTTTACAGACGATTCATGAATGCTGATATTAATGCAAGAAATAAAGATAGGAGACACCATAGCTGCTCCTATTATCCTTCACTCGTTAGCTAGCATAACTGAAACGGCAGTGCTTGGCAAACATCATCCATGAGAGCTTGTTTCCAACAGGTAAACTGCAGTAACAGAAACATTACTGTACAAACATTAACAGGTATCAGCGACGCACTAACGTACCCATCCAGAGCTGACGTCACAGCTCCAGGGGGCCGGCATTTGAAACACTTTGCAGCGACGCTGCCGTGGAAGGAAAGCTCTGCTTTGCACAGTCTGCATTCAACTTTATTTTTGTTTTCTGTCAAATGCTCCCACACCTTTGACAGGCTGTCTTCATTTTCTCCACCCTCCTCTCTGTTGCACCATCGCCATGTTGTTCACGTTACTTTCTTCTTCGTCAGTATTGTTATTGGCAGACAGTGGTGACAATACTGACCCCATATCTTCCTGCAGTTAAAAAGTCACATGTTTTAGAATATGACGTGTTAAAATTCCACTTCAGTGTTATTGATTATGTTGATGAATTGTTGCAGCCCTACTGTCATCACAGCCGCTCATTTGGCCTTTTTCTTTTGTAAGTATTGCTAATGTTAAAGTTATTTGTTGAACCACATGAGATCACATGGTGAATTAGCCCCTCTGGCAAAACAGCTTTAATATCCTGTAGTGTCTGACATTATTTTCAAATTTTGTGTCTGTTTAAACTTTGAGAGGAGAAAATATTTAGTTTCTCCTTTTATATGTGTAATGCAACCAGTTTCTGATAGGCTAACTGACATTATTACTCAGCTGGAGGCACCTCAAACTTCTACAGGGCCTCTCTGCTTGACATCATGGTGAAATCAAAAGAAAGATGTCATTCAAGTCTAGTTCATTCTTTGAAGCAATTTTGAAATGCTTGACGGTACCTCATTCATCTTCACACATAATGGTATGCAAACATAAACATCACCGGACCATAAAGTCACCATATAACCCAGGAAGGATACATAATCTGTCTCCTACAGATGAAAGTAAAATAAATTCCAGAATCACACCAAAGGACCTCCATGAAGATGCAGGAAGAAATGGTCACAAATACATCTGTGTTCACAGTAAAATATGTCAATATAACCAGGCTACTCGACAAGGACAAAGCCACAGCTCCACAATTGACATAAAAATGCCAGATTATGGTTAAAGATGACCTATTTTAGATGTGTACACAACATACAGACAAGATCTGAGTATATATTGCGTTTTTCAGATGAACTGAGTTTGTCTACGATGAGGAAAAGCAAGGGATAGATTTTTTTTTTCTTTAGTAAAAGCTTATTTTAATTGTTGCACACTATTTTCAAAAACATGACTCTGTACTGAAAAAAGCTTAAAAGCCAACTTTCTTATATATGTTCTGCTTTAAATCCAACCACAGCAAGCAAAGTATGTATGCCCCCATAAGTGTCTGCTGGGCTTTTATAAATACAGCTAACTGTCAAAACAAGAACATCCCCGATGATTTTATTTCAGCTGCACCGGTTCTTGTTTGAGAGTAAAAAAAAAATAAAAATATATAAAAAAATAAAATTAATGCTTTAATATGACTACATGTGTAAAGGTTCTCCAAAGAAAAACAGGATTTGGTCCGTGCCTTGATGTTTGGGCCGTTTTTTTTTTTTTCTCCCTGTAAAGGGAATGAATTTATTTATTTTTCATGACAGGCCTGCTCACTTAAAACATGATTGAATTGTGAACAAAAAAATAAACCCCTATATTCGAATGTAGTTCAATTGTGCTCCATACATGAAAAATCTTTAAAGCCTTACACATTTTTATTTACTCTGCTATTATTCAGGCCAACTGAAGGACTGGAAAGAGTCCAACTGCAAAATCAAAACGGCTTTATTTTAATTTGTTGTTCGGGGGAACATATTGCAGTTACAGATACAGTATGTTTCTTCAATATACTATTTTCTCAAGCCGAGGTGTTGATGGTTACCACAGCTGTTGAATGAAACTGGACTGGAACATATGAGGGGAGGTGGGAGTAATATTTCATCCGTGCAATATGCTGGAAGTTAAATTCTGAATACTTCGAGATTAGAAAGAGCAGATTTCTCCAGCTTGCTCAATGATGTCTGGTGAAGAGCTTACATTCCAGTGGTTGGAGTCTAAAAAGACCAGACAGAAATATGTTGAGCATATGTTGAATGAAAATGCTTGCAATTTGCGGTGCCTGATGAAAATTTGAAGTACTGTGTGAGGGGATATGGGCCTGTTTACGCAATCAATAAATAACCTTGACATTAGAAATTTATTTTAAATGTTTTGCTATGTAAAACAATTGATTTATCACATGGATATAACGGATCACATAAAGGGAGATAAAGGAGGGGGGAAAAAGAGACAGACATACTAAAGAAACAAGGACAAGAATTCCAGCCGAGCGTAGCCAGAGATTTAAAAAAATGAAATCTATTTTAGAGGGTTTGAAGAAAAGCCTTTGTTGTGAGACACCATCAAGAGAATTGAAAGTATCCTTACGAGGCACAAAAAAATCAATTTCATCCTGCCATGGTCTCTGTAAATGTGGCTCTGTGTAATAAATGATTTTGTGTAATACAAATACTGCCATAAGAGGATAGTTATTTGTAAGAGCTGGAAAATATGTGGATGTTTTCAAGATTATTGGGGTTTTTTTTTTTTGGTTTTTTTAAAAATATAGTAGAATAGGGAGCACAAAAGATGGAAGTCGTATAACTTTTTTCACACATCACCAAACATGAAATGTGTTGTCACATGTTTCAGCTCTTCAGGGAGGTGCAGTTGCATAGTCAGCCCAGAGTAACCATGGCCCCGGGAGAAATCTAAGGCAAACTGCTGAAGGTTACTCGACCAGAGTGAACTGCTGTCAATGGGGGCAGCAGACGGCATGGAGTAAAATGAAGAGAAAGATTCCTGATTAACAGGAGACAGTTGTCATAAAGTAGCCGGTTTCCCCGCTGCCATGACTTCAAGGAGAAGAAATAAATAAAGTTATGTGGCTTTATTAGACCCTGTCTTTGGAAAGTTTTCCTATCAGGATCACAGTATCCTGAATGAGCCTAGAAATGTTTTATTCTGATCTGGTGTGTATCTCATGTGAAAATGTGAATGTTTTATCCTTTTTATAATCCTTTTCATAAAAGGCTTAAAAAAGATGTTTGAACTGCTTTCAGAAGTTTTCTGTTTGATGCATTAGATAAGGCACATGCCATGCCAGAGACGTCATATTTCAAGAAGACGTGACAGTCAAAGTATCCCAGTATTGGAACTTTGCTGAAACACGACAGAATGTGGGTGTCCTGCCCCACGGAGGCAGTCAACATCCAAAAAAGGAAAGCTATGGTTCAGTATTCACTGGGAATATATTTAACAATTCTCAGAAGACTGCATCTCAAACTGCTCCTAAATGACATTCCCAAAGTTGTGGCAGATTTGTGTCATGCTTCCTTTACTTGGCGCAGTTTGTGCTGGACCTCATTGTTGCTTATTATTTAAAGGAATTCCACCCCAGATGTTTTGACAGCTGTAGTTTTGCCTTTTTATGTTTTTTGCTTTTGTACAGCAGCATTTAATTCCCCAGCACCACGCACACTGGACTGATCAAACGCTTGATAGTTACAGTAGTAGTGCCTTCTTCTATTTTTAATGGCGGTTGGTAAACAGCTTAGTTGCATTGCTGCCATCTTTTGGTACAAAATCAGAGGAAGATATGCATTTTAAGACAAAAAAAAAGTGACATTAACTTGTTTTTTGTTTTGTTTTTTTTAAAAATAATTTTGACTATTCAGACATTTAAAAGTCATAACCTTCTCTAATCTGAAATGGGGAAAAATCAATCATGTTGCTGATCCTTTCTCACGTTGTAGTATTAGACCATTTACAAAATCAACAGTGGATTCTCAAATCTTCTGTGTAGTCAGGCCACATTTGGCTTAATGCATTCACTCCTTGTTCCGTCAGTGTAATGGGGATATCAGAGTATTTGTGCAATTATACATTGAATAGTGGTTTTTTTTTTTTTTTTTTTTTTTTTTGGAATGTTGTCAGACTCTAAGTAACAAAAATAATCACCCGGGTTCACGACATTAGTGCAGATACTACAGTGTCATGGGGTTCTGTCATTACAAAACCAAGAATGTTATTTATTTATTTTATTTATTTTTTATTGTTGCTGTGTGCTTGTATACCAGGACAGTGAACAAAATTGACTTTGTTAGAAAACATGTTCAGTAACTCAACTGTCTGACTCCACAGCATGGAGTGCTGACTATGGCACTGTATGAAAGGAGAAGGCAATGGACAGGAAGTGAGATTGAATTTGTTTCTTTTTTTGAGGGCATGCACCTGTCTTTCTTCTCTGCTGCTTTGAGTTCTGTGCTGATGATTCTTTTGAAGTAGGAAAAAAAAAATCTCACTTGCTCTTTTGTTTCAAAGGAACTCTATTAGGGAAGGAAAGTCAAAATCCAATGTCCTCTTGAACAGGCCCCAGGTGAGAGATGATCACTTAAGTCCCCTAATGCCAAGAGTCCTACTAAATTTAATTAGCCTCGATTCTTGGTTGAGATACTATATTTACTTGCATTTTGTCCTTGTAAGATGAGAACACTGATGTGTTTTTAATTTACCTACATTTACTAAAGTTTGGTCCCTGGTGGGCGTGAGGTAATGTGACCATATTGGTGTTCTCAACAATAAGTTTGTTTAGTTAAAGTGTCTAATTAGAAAGATGGAAATCCATGCCCCAATGATATCTTTTCTTTTTTCTTTTTCCCCAGTCTGTATCGGCTTAATAGTAAAACAGGATTTTTTTTAATTACACTGAAATAAAACCTTGAGAAATTAATTAAGTATATGAAAATGACCACAGTAAACTGACTCTCGTAAATATAAAAAAAAAGGGTGGGGGGAAAAAAAAGTGATGACAGACACAGAAGTGCTTAATCAGCACAGTGCTGAAAAACAGACATAACTACATAGACCACTAGCCTAGCAAAATAAAGGCTGCTTAAAAAACAAATCCCAAATGAACTTGCAAACAAATGAAAAGCATTATCTATGTGCTGCTTATGTAAGAAAGAATTGCTTAGTCTCTTTGCATAAAATAGGATGACTTCCACTTAGTCTCAACACTATCCTTCATTACCAGAGTGATGAAGCAATCTAAACTTAGTCTCAAAATTTTCGTGCAGCATCCGAACTGAAAAAGCACCAAAGCGGAGTCCTACAAAAGAAGGGAAAACTTTGAGGATGTGGTAGCTGATTGACAGCAACTGGTGCACTGCTAAAATATTCTGGGTGGACTTCACCCTCTAGTATTTTTGCTCTCAGAGTGAAAGTGCACTGTCTTAAATAGAATTCAGTAAGGAGAGATCATTTGATTTATTGAAATACAGAATTTGAGTAAAACACTGTTTGATGATTATACGCAACAAAACTATAAATGCGCAACCCTAAACGGTTCAGTTAAAATGACCCATCCCTTAGCATGCCCATGCAATCCAGGAGAAATGTGACAATATCCCACAGGCCACTATTGACAATCTGCGTGACTCCAACAGTGGACACACTCGGTACTGAGTGAAGACACTGGTTGTGACAGTGGAGACTTGGTCGAGGATCTCTATATGGCTGTGATGAGATGAAGATGGGGAGGAGGCAGGTTGCATGAATGAAGAGTCTGAAAGGCAAAATGACTTAGATTTAAAGTATGTGGAACAGAGGCTGATTGGCTTATATAAGGTGGGCAATAAAATGCTTGGGCTGGAGTGATGATGACAAAAAAATCGTTTGACAGCATGGGAAAGCCGAGGTGATAGACTTAGCAGCCCAAACACCCAGGAACATGGGCAGATGAATGAAAACAGATCTTCATAATTTAACCTGCGCATAAGCTTCATTTCTAACAATTTTTTTTTTTGGTATAACAGGGCTTATCAAAGTCCTTCAAGAACAAAAAAGTAGCTTGGCAGCCATCTTGAAATTATTTCATTTGATTATTTTTAAGCCCCAGTCTTAATAAATGGGGACAGAGCTGTAACCCAAATTTCAAGGAGACCTAAAAACACCACATGTAGACTCACCAGTCAAATATGTTTTAAAAGTTTGGCAACTTGCTCAAAAACAAGGTTTTAAAAAGCTTTTTTGCTCTGCAGAGTTATGCTTCTACTAATCATGCTTACATTTTTACAACACCGCTTGATCCAGATGTCAGCATGAACTGCATCTCTGCTCATCCCACAAGAGCACTGAACAGATGCCAGGCTAATTCATGTTATGGATACAGTACATTAAAAAAAATTAATTTAAAGTACACTTAGCTACATATTATGCAACAATGATGAGGACAGAGATATGTCTGCCACCACACTGCTGGAATGGTCATGAAGGTCTTTTTGCATGCATCAGTGCAACATGATTGGCTACTGTGTTTGCCACTTTGACTGTTGATTGGCATTTTAGAATTCTCCCATATACTCCCTCCTCCTCATGTTTCTGGGCATACCTGAGGACATTTTATAGTGAACTGAACATAAAACTGACAAATTAGTTAATATCAGCTAAGCTTTTATTTTTATTTTTTTAAGTTTTGTCTCATCTGTATCTTTCACACGCTGCACACATGATGCATGTACTCTATAAAGTACACAACCGGACCACAACAGGACTTTCAATCCCATAAATTCTCACACTAGGGTTCAGTGTGTGTGACCTGCAAATAATGGGGTTGTGGCCCCTACAGCCACTGTGGAGAACTCATCACATGGGCTCTGAACTAAGTACAACTGACAATGCTGGTATTTTCTCTCTAACTCTCTATCTTTTGTCTCACACAAACACACACATACAGACACAGACATGATTTTCACACATTTGCAGGGCATATATGGGTTCACATTTCCACAAAGATGTTAAAATTGTGAATGCATAATTACATGCGCGCGCACATGCATAGAGACACTCTATGCACTCTAGGCTATGATCCATATACCCACACTCCATTGGGAATGATGTGTCCTGCATGTGCTTGACTGTCATTATCAGTGCAGCCTCATGCGTATTATTGGATAGAGAAGGGCAAATCAATCTTTACCCTCTATGAAAAGATCATACAGCTCAAAATAGTGAAAGTTTTCTAGCAGATATGTCTGCTAGAAAACACCTGCTGCTTATGAAAAGACCATTCAGAAGTGATGATTGGTTCACACTATGTTTTAAATGTTTACCTATTCAGTGTGTTAACTGGCCTTAGTGAGCACACTGAGATATTGAAAAACACCCTTATAATCGCATCACTTTGACGAACCATCTACTTGTCTTTGATAATTAGAGGATAGCGAAGTCGGAATGAAAATTTACATGTCGAGGATCATTTAAAAAGCTAAAAAATCAAGTAAATTATTTCAAGGTGTTCAGAAGATGTCATATTCACAAAAGTATGGTGTGGATAACCTGAAAACATAAGGCCTTTGTTGCACACGTCACAAGGGGGCGCTGAATGGCGTGCTCAAGGCTGCTTTATTCTGTTCAACACGACACAGCACAGTACAGAGTTAGCGCTCTTCATCTACTAACTGCACACTTGGCCTCTGCGCTATGGTTGCCATCCGGTGGCGTGGCATGTGTACTGCACCCCAATTTAGTAGGTGAATTATTTACTATTTTTCCGGCGTCACAACCCATATGATCATTAAAACAGAAAAGTGAACAGAACTTCAGCCTCAATAAAATGAAAAATTATAGGGGGATGTACTTACTAAACATTCGATATGTCCTGGGTGCCACACCTTCAGCAGCAGCTAACAATGCTGGGATGCATGAAATGCTAGTTATTTGTTTAGGTAGTTAATATGCGACTGAAGATTGCACACTACAGCGTGCTATTTCTCCCATTCGTTACATCCTCATCTATCAGGGGTGTGCAAAACATTTTCAAGTTGACACAGCATCTCTTTTGTCCTGTCTCTCTCTCCTCAGCCCCAGCTGGTCACGATGGATGACTGCCCCTCTATGAGCCTGGTTCTGCTGGAGGTTTCTTCCTGTTAAAAGGGAGTTTTTCCCTCCCACTGTCTCCAAGTGCTTGCTCATAGGGGGTCATTTTGATTGTTGGGTTTTCTCTGTAATTATTGTAGGGTCTTTGCCTTACAATATAAAGCACCTTGATTTGATTTGTTGTGATTTGGTGCAATATAAATAAAATTGAATAAAAGTGAATGAAAACATGACAAAACAATGGAAAAATAAAACTGTACAAGTCAACTGATACATGCGTTCTTAGCCTCCGTATTGGTATAAGCTGTACCCAGGGCATTTTGTAACATCAGATACACTTTCTAGGCTGGCTATAGTGACGTTAAATATTTTTAAACTAATTTGATTCATGAGGGAAGTCATCTTTTGAATTGTAGAGAAATAGGAAATAACTTTTTTGGAGAAACTGTTTCACAATTTACACTTAAGATAAACCATAAAGGACAGCCTTAATGTAATCAAATTATTTTGTCACTGTTGATTAGTCAAATTAAATGAGCTGTATTGCTCTGGAGACACCGGGTGGTGTATGGGAAGTGGCAGTTTTAAATAGCAAATGGTATCTAGTTATATGTAATGTTGTTCTACGTTGGGGGTACTTAAAGCACTTCACGGAACACACATATGCCGGTGGTGATTTTTATTTTTTTTAAATACTAGATTGTGTAATTTGGTTGGTAAAGTTTTAGTGAAACAACACTTTTTCTTCAGAATAGAAAACCATATAGAAAAACACTTGTGTTTTCTCCTTCTGCCTGACAGATGTGGCAAGAAACGATAAGGTGGCAGACAGGGTGGGGCCTGCAGTAGGATCTGCAAGAGTAGCAGAGTGAAAGAGAGGAAGTGGGTAAAAATGACAGAAGACGAAACAGAGCTGTTGTGGAAATCCTCTTGATATCTGATATTGAGGTTTTGTGATGTTCCACATTGTAAAACCTCACCTAGACACAGCATCTCCCCGGTGCTTTGTGCTCTTCCCTGTCAGTCTGTTGGGTCTATTTCTGTGCTTCTATCTCACCCCCCCCCCTGCTCTCGGTTGTGTCTAGACAGTGAGCCTTAGAAAGAATTACACTCGGAAATAAACATTTGGCAAGAATATTAACAGATTTATGAATGTCCAGTAATTATCTTGTCAGAGAGCACTATAAATATAATACCAAGCTCTATTGTAATATCAATTAGAATGCATATTTGAGAGATGCAGATGGTCTCCAAATTGCTTTTTTTTTTTAAATTTTATTTTTGTCTGATGTGAAACATTTCAGATTGTCTTTATGTTCTTTTGCAGTACATAAAAGCAACAAGTAGCACGTCTTTCTTTAAATACTTAAATTGCAGCTTGTTGTAAAACCAGGCTGTACAGAGTTGAAACGCTAAGTATTGTCAGACCTAAACCAGACATAACACTGAGATCATGTCTCGTATGTGTGGTCAGTGTCCAAAATAAAAACCTCTTTTGATGTTTGTGGCACTGACGTTTGGTTAGCTGAGTGCATTCCAACAAACTTTTATCTTATCCCAGACCAGTGGATGTTAGTTTAAATCAACAACCACAATGTTTCACTTCAGTCAGTCCTTTTAGAAGACTGTATGACATGTGTCTTGATGCATGCTCAATAATCCAGGTAAGGAAATATCAGAAAGTTGATTCTGTGTATATGAACATAGTGTTTTTAGCGGGATAAGTGTTTCATGGTCATGACCATTGCTCAGTGGCTTTGAGGTACTTTTCACAGAGAGCTCTCTGTACTCGTGGCCATTCATCAGTGGTCTGGACTCATGGCCGTGAGTACAGAGGACTCTCTGTGAATAGTACTCGAGGCCAATGTTCAATGGTCATTACAATTTGCATATTAAGGATCATGAAACTCTGCTCGTGGCTCATTGTTAGGAAATGGTGCTAGTTTTGGTCGATTATACAGCAGTACTGTTTATAAGGCTGGGGAAGCCTGCAGTCATCTGAGACTGAAGAAGTCACTTGGATAAGTGATGAAACACTGTGGCCAGGTGACCAAAATCAACTTTTTGGGATGTAGGACATGTGTATATCAGTTTGGAATAACATACAGTAACATGGAAGTCTTGTCCATGATGCTGTGGGGGGTAGCTTGCTGGTATCAGAGTTGTCACAATACAGAAATTAAATTTTTCCACACACAACAAACACACTGTTGTCGTCTTCCACGATTATTCTTGGACTCTTTATCTCCCTAATGAGCTCCTCCTCCTTTTCCTTCTCTCAGCGCCTCTTGCCAGTACCACAGCCCTGCTTCCAGATGAGTGTTGAAACAATGAAAAATGGCAATTTTTTTTAATAAAAGTTGGGCATTCCTAAATTTCTATTTTCCTCTGTCATTTCATTAATTTTGGAAGTGCTGTATCCACTAGGTAGCTGTGTATCTCTATTTTGATACTATGTTTTTATGATCTAAAGTTTAAGAGATTACAGTTCTGGTTATTTTAAAAATTTGCTTCTTGGATGGGCTCCCAACTACACATGTGCCCAGAATGCCCATTGAATAATCTAAGTTGCCCATTGGTGAATGTGAGTGCAAATGGTTGTCCATCTCTCTGTGTTAGCCCTGTGACAGACTGACAACCTGTCCAGGGTGTACCCTGTCTCTCGCCCTATGGCAGCTGGGATAGGCTCCAGCACCCCAAAAACCTGAATTGGATAAGCAGAAGAAATGGATGGATGAGGATAAAAAGAACAGTTGGGTAAAATTATTTCTCTTTTGATTTCGTATTTGCTGAAGAGAGCTCTTTGTGTTATGAGTCACCTCTTCCCTGTACAGCAGTGCACTTTCACACCTTCCTAAAAGATCAAAATCACTTGACATTTCATACAGTTTGAGCCAAGATCACTGAAGTCCATGATTACTATGTTGTAGAAGCAAAACTCTCAGAATTTCATAGTTAAACCAATAAATGGAGTATTAGTTTGGAGTATTGCCTGAAGCTGCCTTTGTCTGTGGATCATTGTTGCCTTGTCCTCTCTTCACCCTTGTGGAGACAGGCTGCTGGGAGAAGTGGTTGCCCTTGTGAGATGGCCTAGAGCCCCTAGTTAGGGCCCAATTTAGTTTTTAAAGTTCAGTAAATTAACAAACTGCATGATATTTAAGTTTTTTTAAATCTGTTAAATAATTGAAATGGCAGTACTGAGCAAAACAGTATTGTTCATGATTTGTGCTATACTTGAGTGGCTGTAGTAAACTAGTATATAAGATCTTCAGTCCCCAGAGCTTAACCCACCTGAAAACTTAGGGCTGATCGTAGAGCTTGTTTAGAGCCTTAATCTCAGACTCAACTGGACACCTGTTGCCAAAATTGCCAATGTTACTTTCATAAATGGAAAAATAGTCTTTCAGGATTGATCCTTGACAGTGAGAGGAATAGACTGCCTTTGACAACCTGACAGTGACGGCAAGCTTCTTTCATGTTCACATTGTGGCTGCATTTTCTTAAAACAGATGGCCTAATGGAGTGTAAACTTTGTGGCATTTGGTGCATTACAAACTCAACTACCGAGAATGCGTCCAGTATTTTCTAACAAGGATGCATTGACTTTTCTGCATCATAAATGTTGCAAATAGCAGCCTTTTAAGGTCTATTTAGAATTCTTTCGCAAGCAGAATGTTCCCCCACACTTTGGCATATTAAGTTAATCTAGAGATAAACACCCCCACCCACCACTTGGATTGGATACGGCCCTGGATGTGTTAGACTGCATTCTCCTACACCACCATCATCATCATCAAATGAGGGATTATCTTTTGGAAGAATGGAGTTCAATCTCTCCAATTGTGCTTCATAGACTTGTAGAATCAATGCCAAGTCACTGTGAAGCAATTTTACCTGCGCATGATGACCTAACAACATAAGCCTCTCCTTGTTGATTTTTTTTTTCCTTTAATTTGTCACACATCTGTGCTTCATCTTCTGTAAACAGCTGGAAGCTTTAGGGCTGAATACTACGTAACCTTGAGGAGTCTGATGCCAGTGTATGTCTTCACTGCCGCAGTGAGAATAATTTAACTGATTCCCCCGGAGCACATTAGCAATGCGTGGTGGGTCAGTTTGTTTGACCCAAGCTGTCAGACTAGCAGCATGTGGCAAAGAACCAGAGGAAAAACTCTCAGAGCGAAAACAACAAACAGCAGACAAGAGTGATCTTCTCATCTTGGCACAGAAAACCGCAAGAGCAAAGGAGAGACCACAGATTGAGAGAACACAGAGAGCACGAACAAAAATCTGACTGAAGGGAAAAAAAAAAAAGACACCCTCATGTTTATATGAAAGGGAGAATAGAGGAAAATAGAGACAGATGAGTGCTGGCATCATAACAGAATGGACCATAAAAAGCACAAATCGGACTGCAAACAGACAGATTTCATATAAGCTTCAAAAGGCAAAACAAGAGTGGAGAAGGGGGAAAAAAAAAACAGAAGAGGGAAAAGCAAGAATAGGCGTGTCAGAAAAGCAGAAACTGCACAAAACAGAAACAATAAAAATAGTCTTCTGTTATTCACTTCAGGAAGTGACAGGAACGACGAGAATTGAAGGAAAAAATGATGAGAACGAAAGATGCAGGAAAAGAGGCACATTTTTGAGCAAAGAGATAATTTAGATATGTGATCCAAATACTTGGATTGGGGGGAGGATTATTCTTTGCTTACTTGTTACACTGGCTTTGTGAGGGATGGCAAAGCAAATCCAGCTTACCAAGAGGATGATGGTCAGTCGCAGCATTATCATGTCTGAATCTAAATTCCTGAAAACCAACCTTTTGTACATGGAAGACCTGCCTGAAAGCAACCGTATTTGATTTCTTTGTACAATGTACAGCTGCTTGTAGCCGTCATTTCCTTTGTTGTTGGAAAGAAAGCAATCAAGCCCCAATCATGGGTACAACACCCCTACTCACGTCAACCCTTGTACTGAGACTTACTGTAATGCGTGTTCCATCTGCTGCTGTCTAAATGATGTCCCAGCAGTAATAGTCTTCGCTGTCCGAAGCTCACTGAAGCAATCCCTAGAAAATCCCTTTTCCCCTCATTGAGCGTTTTGGAAAATACCTCCCAGTGGCAGTGAGGGTTGGCTTGCAGTATCATGAGGACTGAAATCAAAATCAGTCAACTTTAAAGGTCCAGAGAGACGAGTAAACTGCTGCCATGATGTTATTGGGGGGCATCCCTTAAAACATGGAGGGTTTTAAGTAAATTTTGCGTCGTGTGTTTGTAATTGTGATTTTAAAGAACTAAAAACAGAAATGTTTTTAGTTAAAAAGGGTGGACAGATTTGGTGGACTTAAATTGAAAGTTCACAAAAAGGAAAAAATTATTCTGGACAGAGATCTCAGATGATGATCCTGGATCCTGGAATGGTCTAACCTGGAATCTGCTGGAGTCACTGTCCCAGTGTGGGCGTCAGGTAAAAACTGTCATTGACATTAAACATGTCTTTTTAAACAGAAATCTGGCTCAGAAGGCTGCAGAAATCAGAACAAATAGAACATCCCAGTTCTATAAACATATTTTAAGTGGCCAAAAAGCACTGGGTTGATTATAATGTAGGTACAATAACACAGACTCCTAAAGATTTTTGGAAAATAGGTAATTTCTTCATTTTTATATACAAGCCCTTCATAAATCATGTTGGCTGCACTCTAGTTAAAAAAAAAAATATAAGCAAAGACATTACACATAAAAGCACATAGAAATCTCAGAATCATTTTATGGCAGGCGATCACTTTTTAACACAACACCGGCACCCTGGAGCTGTGATGTCAGCTCTGGATGGGTACGTTTCAGGGAGTTGATACCCACTAATGTTTGTACAGTAATGTTTCTGTTAGTTTACCTGTCGGAAACAAGCTACTGTCATGGATGATGTTTGCTAAGCGCCACCATTTCGGTTATGTTAGCTAGGAGGAGCAGCTGTGTTGTCTATTTTTTTTTCACATTAATATTAGCGTTTATTCTGAATAGTAAACCTCTTTATGAGCTAAATCGTCTGTAAACTTTTCAGCTATTTTGGATAGAAAAAAATTTTTTTTGATTTAATTTGAAGCTTTATTTGAACTTTTGGACAGAGGCCATTTTTATTTATTTGCACATTATATTTTCATTTAACAAATAAAAATTGCATTCACTTTAATATGCATTGTTTATTTGATGGTCACATTAATGATAAAAATACATTGTGATTAGTCATTTCGAAACTTGTCATTTTTATGAGTCATTATTTCAATTATGAGAAGAGACAACAAGGTGATGTTAAGCAGGTGGGCAGGCTTGAACAGGTGAGGTAAAGATTGAAATAATCGTTGACTAATCGACAAATCGATAAAATAATTGACCGATTATTCGACTATCAAAATAATCTTCAGTTGCAGCCCTACTACATAGTAGCATTCCAGCAGTTTCCTATTCTCACCTCTTGTGCCATATTCTTGTTCCAGTAGCCTAACCCAGGGGTATTCAACTGCAGGCCTCGAGGGCCAGTGTCCTGCAGCTTTTAGATGTGTCTCTGCTTCAACACACCTGAGTCAAATATACAAGTCATTAGCAGGACTCTGGAGATCTTGAGTGCATACTGAGGAGGTAATTCAGCCATTTGATTCAGGTATGTTGGATCAGGGACACATCTAAAACCTGCAGGACACCGGCCCTCGAGGCATGGAGTAGAATACCCCTGGCCTAACCCCTTTACCTGATGCATACCCTGGCTGGGCCCCCTCGACCTATTGTTCTGAAGATGGTTATTTTCCCACTGCGCTCTCCAGCTGCTTACACCCCGCTCAAGCGTAACATTATGACCACCTCTCTAATATTCAAATCTGTTTCAAAATTGAAAATTAAATACCCACTCAATGTAAATATCCCAATGTCTTGGTTCAGCTCTGACCACTACCTTACAAAAATAGTCTTTGTTTTGGCAGAGACAATGCAGCCTTTCCACAAGTTGTATTTCTGTTAATCAATATACTCTGCACTGACTGAAGCTGCAGATACAGCCTTTTGTTTAATTTATTAATATTATTTTTATTCAAAGTCAGAATTTACCTTATCACATTTCTATGCCAACAGTTTTATGCTGTCAAATGATGAGTGTGTCACATTTAGCTTCTCAGGAACGGTCAACACAGAGATTAGGAAAGAATAAACAATAATATGTCCTATGAATGCAAAATGACTGTGTCCTAAACACATTTCACATTAGGGCAAAGGCAATAGACATAATTTTAAGGGTAAAAGAAGGCTGTACTAGCAATAAGTCTGATATAACATATCTAGAGTTAATGCGTCCAGGATGAAGGTTGTTTTCTGAGTAAAACTTGCTATTAATATGGTTCAGGTAGCAGTTTTTAGAACAGGCTTTAAAAAAAAAATCAGTTTTGTAAAAATAATTTTCTGCACCACCTCTCCTGCAAAAATAATCTCTAGAACTGTGACTAGCATTGTAATGATGATCCTTTCTTTTGTTTCTCATTGCCCAAGGTTAATAAAACAATATGCTTCTAAGTAGCATTTTAAGAAAAATTGTAAAACAAGAGAGTTAAGCTAGCTGAAATTGGTGTGAAGATCCTCTTTTGGTTATGGGACCACATCATATTGCTTGCATCAGTGTTTTTGTTCCTGGGTTGTTTTGACTATGCTGTTATCTCTCTCTCTCTCTTCTTTTTATTCCTCCTTTTGTAACTTCCCCTCTCCTTTTCATGCTCGTACATTCTCTGTTTGCATACTCCTTTCTCGCTCTGTCTTCCCCTTCCTCCCTGTGTCTGTGCTTTAATCTACCTGTCAGTCATTTTGTCATGGTGGTTCCAAAGTCTCATTTCGCAGATAGAAATCCATTAGCAGAGGGCTGCTCTGCTATTACCTGTGGAATTACCAGGCTGTCCCTGACAATTAGCTGGGAGATGGGGGACACCAATCTGTAGTGGACATGACTATCCTGACAACTGGCATGCAGCCAGACACTCATACACAAGGCCTAGAAAAACAAGGCTTTTCCATGAAAAGATTTTCTCCAGGGACCATTGGAAAAGTTTTTCAGTATTTCCAAAAAAGGAGGAGGGAAAAAAAAAACCTTTTACCTTTTTAGCGCTGCTAGCAGCAGTGTCAGCTGTGATTGCCAGTGTGTTCATCTGTGCTTATGTTTTAAGAGCTTCACATTTATTGGTCAGATTTTAAAGAGTGAGAAACCACTGGAGCCAGAAAAATGCCCAGTTTTCATGGCAACAAGAACAACAAATTTACAGCCAATTACAGAAAACAGTTTTGGCCTCTATGGATAGCTTCCCCCTCATACCAAATTTAACAAGGTGGACTTTAATAACTCAACCATGTGGATACTGGAGTTAGGGGCATAGCTGAACGCAGTCTCGACCGCAGCTAATTGGAATCACTGATCTGAACTTCTTCATGTTTGTGCTTTTGGAACCTTTTGCATATTTTTAATAGAGTTGTCTGACAAATAACATTTTTAGCTATATAGAACAGACCATTCAAGAAGCTTACGCCTTGTACTAGATATGATATGTGCGTCTGTGTGATGTACCAAACATGGCGGCGGTCAAAATGTTAATGCTGAGGTTTCAAAATGCAGAGTACTAAGAACATGCTGTGGCGATACGGGTGACCACGTCTAAACCATTATGAGGAAAAGTTTCAAAGTGAAGAAAAAAAAATTTCTTGTCCACAGAGTAAATCTGCAGGATGAAATGGAAAGCCTTTACATCATTGCATTATGCAAAACAAAACAATTCAGAGTGCTTCACCTGGTTGGTGGACTAAAACAAATGCAACATCGTTGTGTTGTATCACAACACAAATGATGATATATGGTATAGCATAGAAGACATTTTATGCATTCTCTATAAAAACTGTAACCTTTTGTCATACTGTTGTATAAATAACCATAGAACCTCACCTTTCTTTTTGTGTTTCATGTCTTGTCACTGCATTTGGAATCAGATTATTGTAATCCAGTTACATCTATTCCTCCCCAACTTTTGGTGTCTACACCATCATGGTTTTGTTCTGCCAGCATAACCTTTTGATATCAATTTTCTCAGAGCTCTGTGTTGATTGCTTGTTTTCTCCAATGTGAGGTGTGATTTTTATTTGATGAGATCATGAGGTTTTACATCACCAGCACAATTTAGGTTTTCATCTTGTTCTGCTTTTCCCTTATTGGTTTACCACAATGCGTATTTTTATTTTTCATTTTTCTTCTATCATCCTAATGTACATAAACAGATGAACAATTTTTTTTCCTATGGGAATCTTTATAATATTCCTTTTTAATAAGGATGGGGATAAAGATAGAATAGTGAATTGCTGGTATTTATTCTTGAAGTTTTTTTGAATAGCTGAAACACTAACTCCCATTTTCTGCACCAAACTGTAAACACCTTAAGCCAATTAAAAAAAGAAAATCACTGACTCCTCTGACAATGCCTAAAATAAATTCCACTTATTTAGACACAATTTACAGATCTCATTTAACTTTTTGCAAAACTCTAAAGATACTATTACTCAGTAAGACACATTTTTCATGCTAAACACCATCAGGTGGCAGGAGTTTAACACATTAAAAACTTGCTAATGATATAATTCAACTATTATATGCCAGGTGAGAGTGAAGAGCCAGTGTGTGTTTACCATCTCTATCTGTACAATACAATACAATCCCAGCTTGCCCTATGGGTGGTCTTTGTCCTCCAAGCTTGGGTCCACTACCAGAGGCCTGGGAGCTTGAGGGTTCTGCGCAGTATCCTAGCTGTTCCCAGGAACACTTTTACCTTCACCTTCCACATTCTTACTAGCTCTTCTCTGAGCCATCCATCCATCTATCTTCCGCTTATCCATGGGCAGGAGCCTAAGCAGAGAAGCCCAGGCTTCCCTCTCCCCAGCCACCTCCACCAGCTCATCCGGAGGGACCCTAAGGCGTTCCCAGGCCAGCCGAGAGATATAATCTCCTCAGTGTGCCCTGGGTCTATGCCGGGGCCTCCTCCCGGTGGGACATGTCTGGTTGGTTAGCCATTACAAGTTTGTCCATCTGTATCTTGAAGTCCCACAGGATCTTGAGTATGTCATTCTCAAAAACTCATTTTTAAATTAATAAAAGAAAGAAAAGGGTCATTGGCGAAGATATTAAAAAAGCTCTTTTTGTCTGTTTTCTGGAGGGATTGTTTGTTTTTCTTTGGACAGTGGCTGAAAGCCTGCTGGTGTTTCAATTTGAAGAATATAAGACTAAGTAAACAAGCTGTAGTTATTTACATGTGATGGGCCGAGATCATTTTATTAGCAGTGACTTTCAAAAACGACAGCAGAATCTGCACTGAAATTACATCCATTTTCTTCCGTGTGTATCCCTTTAATACTGAGTGTGTCGCCGTGCCTCATCACAAGCCCATTCTGCATTACTGTAATTACGTGGGGATTGTCCTATCAGAAAAATGGGACACACACACACACACACACACACACACACACACACACACACACACACACACACACACAGAGAGATTGAGTATAGAGAGAGGTGGAGGCTTGGAAACACACCGGCACATCTGTGTTAAAGGGTTATGTAGTTTAGGCTCCAGCCCCCCAGGGTAACCCTATCTAGGGTTGCCAGTCTATCACAGGCCTGACAGAGACATTCAGCCACACACGCTCACGTCCACACCTACGGCCAATTCAGAATCATGAAGTATCGTAACCAGAGAGGAAAAAGCAGAGCACTTGAAGGAGACTTGTGCAGGCAGAGGAAAACACTACTAAGGCCCCAGCCGACAAGTAAAAAGGTTTTGGTTTTGAACCCAGGAGTAAATACTGTCAACGTGCAAATTTTTTTTCTTTAGTGTCCCCCCCCCCGTCTTTCCAAAGGGCAATACTTGAAAAATTATTTACAGACTATGTAGGTGTACTGTTTGTCTAATAGTTGTCTCTAAAACTGACCAAATCTAAATCTCATACTTACCTTAATCAGCAAGAATAGGGCATATCCATTACACATCCATGAGTATGACATAATTAGCCATTTCCAGGTCCAAATGCTCCTTAAATTTCCAAAAGCAAACAACCACTGAGAGTTAAATGTTATCCAGATTCTTTCAACTCTAATAAAATGTACTATATGTCTGTTCTCCCAGGTGTTACTACAAAATCTCCAGTCCTCCATGGAAAAAATGATCACACAGTACTCATGCAACTTTGGATGTAAACAAAAACAGAAATCTAAATACCCGTGATGTTTGGAGGGCTAGTGAAGTTGGGCTAGTTGACATTTAAAGCCTTGATTATACTGCAGACACAGGCAGCTGGAAGCCCGTTGGTCAATTAGTCATCCCTGCTGTACTTCTTTGAAGTACCCTGCCTGGGGCACATGCATAGTTGGTGCATTGTAATGTAAGTTCTCTGCAGAAAAGTTTGCATGATCACAAAAAAAAACAAAACAAAAACAGGCAGGCACACAGACATCTGCACGGACCTTTGTACTCACGGTCTGACAAAATTTATTTCACTCTGACTCGAGCGAAACCGTCATCGAGGCGTAACGATATGCTTCCTCATAGTTCACTGCCGAGCTATTGTTACACTAATATAAGCAGTTACACAGCGAATAGATAAGTGAAGGTTGAGTTCTTCACAAAAAAAACTACATGTTGAGGTAGGGCTGGGCGATATATCGAGTTTTTAAAAAATATCTATTTTCATACGCTATATAAGATGAAACAATATAGTTTATTTCTATATAGTGTAGGTCGTGTTAAAATCATACTTGTACCTCCACCAGTTCACTTTTCTCTTCTCCAAGTTTGCCTCTGCATAGCTTCGCACTGCCCCGCTTCTCTCCATTTCACCCGTAAATCATGCAGGAAGCGACCGCATCCCAGTGTTCCCAACTCGGTGACTTTGTTGCTAGATTTTAAAGACGGCTTTTCAGACCCACTTCCGTTATTAAGGTCACGTGACTTATGGTACAAACCAACTTCTGCTGCGTATGGCGGCGCCCTCTTACCTGCAGCCAGGCACTCTTGGGGGTCCGGGCGATGCCAAAGCATACGAACGGACGCACTACGAAGGCTGTATGTACACAAAACATGGCGACAGTGGAGGATTTCAGGTTTCCAAAACTCTCCGACTTCACCGGAAAAAGTCACTAAATTTATCGCTAGTCGCTTTTGGGGGAAAATTTTTTTTGCCAGTGGGGTCTGAAAAGCTGCTAAATCTAGCAACAAATTCATTAAATTGCCATGTGGTTGCTTCCTGCATGATTAAGGGGTGAAGCGGAGAGAGGCGGGGCAGTGTGAAGTTGTGCAAAGACAAACTGGGAGATGAGAGGTGAACTGGTGGAGCAACAAGTATGATTGTAACGTGACCTAGGCTATATTGATAGAAACGATATTTTCTCATCTTATATGGCGTATAAAAATATATCTATTTGTTAAAAACGTGTTATATATCGTCCAGCCCTATGTCGAAGGTTTACAATTGGCAGAGACAAATGACAGGAAGACATAATATGGACAAAATTTAAGCTTCACCTCTATTTATAAATGGGTGCATTGCTAGTAGATAACAGAGAAATTTCCACTCCTATCAGGGCATTTTTGTGATTGTGGCTTCATGCTTATTTGTGCTGCTTTGTAAAGCTGGCCCTCATGCTGATGGTGCTCTTGGGTGAGGGCATGTCCTACCAGGAGGAGGCACCAGGGCAGACCCAGGACACAGTAGAGAGATTATATCTCTTGGTTGGCCTGGGAATGCCTCAGTGTTCCCCCTGGATAAACTGGAGGAGGCGACTAAGGAGAGGGGAGGTCTGGGTTTCTCTGCCTGGGCTGCTGCCCCTGCGACCTGGCCTTGAGTAAGAGGAGGATGGATGGATGGCTAGCTAGCTAGCTAATTGGTCCTCAACCTTATGGGGTTGATTGTATATTATCTGTACAAAGCTATACTCTCTCATTTCAAAAATGAAACCTAGTCTGCATTCTAACTTTAGGAGCCAGAAGGGCATGTTTGCATTGACTTATGAAAAAGTTGTTTCCTAGTTTTATCATCCTTTATCATCTGATTTACTTTCTAACCCACCCTTGTTCTGTCAACATGCGACTGTCTGAAGCTGGATCAGACAAAGAGAGCAGCCTGGACATCAGACCTTTGATCTGACTGCCTTGTGTGTGCATGAGTATTTCTGTGTGTAAGTTAGAGTGAGTGAGTGTGTGTGTGTGTTTTGTGCAGTGGTTATTCTACATTAAAGAGAGACACTTGAGAGGAAAAGGACAGGTAGATCCTGGCCTTTTGATCCTAACCTTGGATGAAGAAAAAAAGAAAGTAAGTGTCAGTGTATATATTCTACCATCTGAAGAGATCATTGAAACTGGAACCTCAGGTCTTTAAGTGGCGAAAGTGCAAATGAGGACAAAAAAATTGTTAAACTAATTCTTTGAGTGAAAAAGCTGACATATGTGATAAAATGTTGAGAAAAGAAATTGAGGGATGAAAAGTCAAGAGTGTAAAGGCGTAATCTTAGAAAAATATAATACAGTCTGCTGAGAATTATTAAACTGCACTTTGGGCTACTCGTTACAGAATATTAACTTCTATATTTGAAATATATAAAGTTTTATACATGGTGAAAATTGACTAATTGATACCTAGCATATATTAGGATACTTTGAAAAGACTGACACACTCTTAACAACTTAAGAGAGTGTGTCACAAGCCAGTGTTTTTTGTCACAGACCATAGGTTTTTGCTAAGACTGGAGTTCATGGAGGGTCAGTATGCACAAGATGACAATTGGATTATTTTTAGATCATTTCCCAACATGCTACTTGTAGAAGTTTAACAGAAGAAAAAAAGTTTAACAATGAGGCAGAAACGGAGTGCTTTCAGCAACTGCTTCCCTGTGATTTCTTTGGGGGGGGGAATAACCAGCACAAAAGAAAAAGACCTTACAGAAAGTGGACTTGGCATTTATTGGTTTTTGACAGTGCCCTTATGTGACTGAAGGTCACTAATTGAGTGAGAAAGCCAAAAACCAAAAAGAAGTTATGAAAGTCTTAAAACATGATTGATTTGTATCTAAATGTCCAGTGAAGGTAAAAATGATTGTCGACTCAAGATTCAAACCTACAACCAGCTCATTTTTACCAAGAGTTTTAAAGCCCAAATGAAATTGCAAGTCTCCTCTTGTGCTTTGAAAGCCTTGAATAGAGACAGCAAATATATAAAACGTCTCCAAGAGAGCTAAAGTGGAGGTCATTCTCATCCAGCCGTATCCAATTGGCATTCTCAGTCAGTTCAAATCCATTCCCTTAACATCACTTTCAGCATACATCAAAGTGCAGCATGTACACACATGCTAACACCATTTCTAATGGAAACATTGTCAGGCTGTGTGTATGTGAATGATTTTGTGCTGGGGTACCATTTGTACTGGTTTTGTTGTCAGCTAGGGAAATAAGCATTTTCATCATGTTGTTCTCCCATTACGTTTTAAAATGATATCAGGACGTCATTAAGAGCCGACCCATTCTATTCTGTTCTATTGCATTCAATCCCCCGACATTGGAGATTGATGGTACAAACATTCCATCACATCTCTCCCAAATCCAAATTACACTTCAGGTAAAGCAAAGGCAATGGGGTCAGCTTGTAATCTGCTAAAGCACAATCACTCTCATGCATAATAGAACAGTCTTACGGTGTAATCATAAAGCAGACATGGAGATAGCTAGTTGCCCAGGGAATCAGTTATTTGCAGAAGACATTTCCGTTTGACGTATCAGCTATCTAACTGATGCTTTTATCCCTACCTACTTACAGTAAGGACACAGGTTAAAAACATTGTAGGCCAACACTTTTACTGTTCTATTAAAAACTTTCCCTACAGCTGAAGCATTTTCATAATACAGAGGGCATAGTGTATTTGGAATTATAATGCTTATAGTCCCTACACATGTGGGTGAAATAAAGGAATCCCATTATTTTTAAAAATTGAAAAGTAGCATTTTTAAAACTGCAGCACCTTTTATTTATTTACCAGTACTGGTTCAAGAGGCAATTGCTTACAACAGATTAAAAGATGCAGTTTAGGGGTTATTATAAGACAAATTTTCACATCAACTTTATATAAATGTCTTTGCCTGGATAAACAATTATTTGTAAATAAGAAATTTGAACTTGCTGATGTATTTTAGCTTTAAAAACTCTGAAAAGAACATTGACAGGGATAAAATGTCCCACGAAATACCAGCAAAAAACCCTTTAAAGTGCTCAGAATGTTAATTTAACAATTGTATGTAGTGATTAACAGTGTTTTACACTCAAATGTTCAGTGCATCCTTTTTATTCTCTTTACAAGAAATTCTTTATGGCTAGTAAACTCTAAATTGAGTATTATAGTTTCTGGAAAAACTCATGTTAGAAGTTTGCTGTGCAAAGACTGAACCGTGAAAGACATTGTCAGGACGTCAAGCTCAAGAAAGAGCTTCTAAAACATTTTGAATATGTATTTCAACTTTGGCCAGTGTTGATAGCTGGAGATTGGTCCACCAGGGCCTTCACCTGGCCGGGCACCACAGGCTACTGCCTGGCCACCAGACGCTCTCCCTCAAGCTCCCTTCCCAGGCCTGGCTTCAGGGTGGGTAACCCTAACCTGGGCAGGGTGAACTGTTCTTTTGATTTGTTTTCCATAGGGGTCAATGGAAGAAAAAGTGGTGCTCTACTCACACGGTTTATAGTGGGGGTGGGGCGCTGCTGACTTCAAGTGAGGCTATAGTCGGGCAGTGGAAGGAATATCTTGAGGATGTCCTTAATCCCACTGACATGCCTTCTGTAGTGGAAGCAGAGTCTGGAGAGAAGGGGGACAACTTGCCCATCACTGGGGGTTAAGTCAGTGAGTTGGTTACACAGCTCCATGATGGCAGGACTCCTGGGGTGGACGAGATTCACCCCGAGTTCCTGAAGGAATTGAGTGTTCTGGGGCTGCCTTGGTTGACACGCCTCTGCAACGTTTCATGGAGATTTGGGGCAATACCAAATTACCAGACTGGGCTGGTGGTCTCCATCTTTAAGGGGGACCAAAGAGTGTGCTACAACTATGGGGGGGATCACACTCCTTAGCATCTCCGGTTAGGTCTATGCCAGAGTGCTGAAAAGCAGGGTTCATCCATTGTTTGGACCTCTGATTCTAGAGGAACAATGCGGTTTTCTGGACCAACTCTTTATCCTCTCGAGGATATTTAAGTGTTCGTGGGAATTTGCCCATCCAGTCTACACATGTTTTGTGGACTTGGCGAAAGCACTTGACCGCGTCCCTTAGGGTATCCTGTGGGGAGTGCTGTGGGAGTATGGGGTGTCTGGCCCATTGTTGCTGGCCATTCAGTCCCTGTACAAGTGCAGTGAGAGCTTGGTCTGTATTGCCAGCCATAAATTGGACTCTTCCTTTTGGTGTTGGACTTTGTCAGGGCTGCCCTTTGTTACCAAGGCAGATGGCATTTCCGACTTGGTGGCCTCAGAATTTCATCTCTTCTTTTTGCACTTCTAAATCTGAGGCAATGGCCCTCATCTGAAAAAGGGTGGAGGTGGAGTTTAAGTATCTGGGGGTCTTTTTCATGATTGATGGGAGAAGGGAGTAGAAATTGACAGGTGGAATGGGGCTGTGTCTGCAGTGATGCAGACGCTGCACCGGTCTGTCATGGTGAAGAGGGAGCTGAGCGAAAAAGCGAAGCTGGTGATTTACCAGTCATTCTACGTCCCTACCCTGACCTATGGTTACGAGCTTTGGGTAGTGACCGAAAGAATGAGGTTGTGGATACAAGCGGCAGAAATTAGCTTCCTCTGAAGGGTGGCTGGCCTCTTCCTTAGGGATAGGGTGTGGAATGCAGTCATTCGGGAGGGGCTCAGAGTAGAACCACTGGAAATGAGCCAGTTGAGGTGGTTTAGGCATCTGACTGGGATGCCTCGTAGGCGCCTCTTGGGTTAGGTGTACTGGGCATGTCCACAGAGTTATCTGTGTCCAATAATTGAGACCCTCAGACTGATTTCTGCTTGTCTTATTGCAATATAACTGCTCTTTGACAACAGGGCTTTAAGTCTTTTTGGAAGTTCCAAACTGTAATAGGATGTCCGGGTTCCAGGCACATAGGGAAAACAAGAAACTTCTCCTACCAGCTCACCAGTTTCTACAGGTGAAACCGATCCGGGGGGGGGGGACCCTGACTGCTGAGTAAACCTAGTTACTTTCATGCAGTTTAAAGATGTTCATTTGCCGGTTTCTGGGAGCTTCACTCTACACATGCTACATAGCCATCAGCAGGGAACAGGAAGTGACAGAGGTGACGCTGAGGGGCAAAAGGAGTTGAGAGAAAATCTAAAGAGCATATAATCTTGATTTTATCTGTCTGCTTTTCAGTCATCTTCTGTATTGTAAAAATAAACAAGTTAAAGTCGGCAATAGAATACACAAAAAAAAACCTACTGCTTTACGAGGTTTAGTTATATTGGAGAACCTCTCATATGATCAAGAACTCACTCTCTTTGACTTTGTGTTTTAAAGGATATACTGTATGTGTGTGTCAATGAATAAATGGTGTTGTAGCCACAAAATGGAAATTTTGGAGTGTATACTTTATTCTTGTAATTTTTCATGTTATTTTTTTGATAGAAGGTAAGTATTAGGGACTTTAAAGCACTGCGGGCCAGTTTATGGCATCCACCATTTAGATTTGCCTGAAGTGAGCAAGAGCAGATCTAGCAGTCGCCTTTGACCACTGCAATCAGTTGCTTCATTATACACACACATACTGTAAGTTTCTGTTGTGTTTAGCTATCATTGGACATGGGTGCCATTTAAAACAAAAACAAAAAATCTTAATAAATCAGCAAGCATTAGTGGAACACTAATTTTACTTGCACTTTGTAATGCACTTTGTGATTTTATCTGTGAAAGGTGCTGTATAAATAAAGTTATTTACATTATATAAGCTAAAATGGCTTCCTTGGAAAAAAAACATCAGAAAAATGTTGTCTTATTCTAATTTGGACATATTATCAATATTACGTTTGTGAAAACTAAAATGAAATGTGGGCTTTTTTTTTAGTCTAGAATTACAGTAGGTGTAAAAATAAAAAAATAGGGAACATTGGAGGCCACATAAGCTATGTGCAGTGGGATTAATAGCATGTGGAATGACTATCCCACCAGACACGTGCCACAAGCTAGAAATTAGTTTATAGATTCACTTCATGTTAGTGGCTAAAATCAACCACAAATCATAAGTTTTTTTTTGTTTTTTTATCTATTACATTCAAAAGGAGCAGAAATTTCCTGTTAAAGAGTAGAAGCTATGAGCTGCTTTTCCATCCTGTTTTTCTCTGCTGTTTCTCTTCATGTGGGTGTCAGAAAAAATCAGAGCTGAGTGCTCTACTCCCTGCACAGTGATCAGTGATTTCATGGAGACCCTCTTTGATGCCGTAATGAGACCAGTGTGCAAGGTTATTATTATCCAGAGAGACACTGAGTGGACATAAGACAGATGGACAGACAGAGAAAGAGAGGGGGTGGAAGTGAAAGCAAGTCAGTGGGTAGGACATTTGTAAGTGATTGAACTTCAGAGCACTTTGACTCATTTGAGAAGATGAGCAGAATGCAGTTTTAATGGATAATTATGGCAAAGAGACTTGATGAAAGTTGGTCCTGTTTCAGAGAGATTGCATAATTAAAAAGAACAATTGATACAAAGTTTTTCTAAAATGACCAGGGATGGTTTTGATTTGGGAAATTTGATTAACGGGTTGATACTGATTATTGGTAATTGAGACAAATAACTGATGCTTAGATAACTGTTTTTAAGTAAATATTTGCAATAATAAAACTAATAAAATCACATAACAGCGTTTCCACTAGTACCAACTCAGTGTGGCTTGACTCGGCATGGTATGTACGTATTTCCATTAGGTCCTGGTACCAGGTACGTTTCTTTTCTTTTTTAGTACCCCCTCAGCCGGGGTTCCAAGTGATCTGAGGCGATCCGAAAATGTGACGTCAAAGAACAGCATGCCACTGATTGGCCAGGGAGTGTCATCACTAGCTGAGTCATGAGAGCGACTCCTTCACCAGAATCAACCGCGCCATTTTTAAAACCCGACAGCAAGAAAATGGAGGCACGCAAACCACTGGGGGGCTCGGTTGAATGCCCAGATCAACCGTTTGCAGCGGTAGTTTTGCAACAAGAGAGCCATCTGAAACTCTCACACAGCATACATATTTCAATACTTAGCAATGATAACCTTCATCCATTAAAACATTGTATGGGGGACTTGTGCATGATGACAATAGTAAACTGGCATTAGCTTCTCTTAGCTTGCCTCTATCTCATCCATTGTTGTGTTGTGTTTTGAGTCGCATACAAATTACGTCAAGAGACTACTGCCCTCGTTGCTATATTGACTCCACCCACATTGATGTGGTACTCAATTGTAATGGAAACAAAACAAGACCCGCGCTGAGTAAATTTCATTGTACTAAATTTCATTGTTTTGTGCAATGAAAATAAAGATATCTTAGCTTAGGGTACTAATGGACTAATGCGGCATTAGTGTCAAATTTCGAATGGGGGGAGGGACTAGCTTTACTTTAGTCATTTAGACATTATTACAAATTAGACGGTTTATCATAAGAACACTGATTTTAAACTATGATTCTTCATTCCTAATGTATTTTATATCTAAATGGGTCTGATCTGAACTTGTAGCAGGCTGATGGCTTTGATTTAAAAAAAAAAAAAATTCATATGAACACTGACAAAATAGTATTATAATAGTCTAACAATGTGATATGTGGAATATAAATACACATGTGACACTACGTTAAAATCAGACGAGAGCCCCAAATTTTCTCTTTTTCTCCTTTTTCTAAAATTTTAAAACTTCTACATTAAACAGACAAAAACTGGTTTCAGTCATCCATCTTTATTATCTATGAATATTAAACTCGAAGATGTTGAACTGTGTTTATTCTGTCAATTATTACGCCATGTGTAACCAGTCAGATAATTCTGTAGGTGTGCCATTATTTATAAACTAAGAAGTAGTGACTGCAGAGGGAGCGAGACCACATCATGTCAGTCATTTTTCATGTTAGTTCATTTGAATGGAAACTGGTTTAAAAAAGAAAAAAAACACCAATACTGATAATGTGGATACATGCTGAATATCTGCCTAATAATAAGACAATCCCAAGTTTGAATGATTAATAACTGTGTTCTTACCTGATAAAAGATATCCATAAGTTTAAATTTTTTGTCCCATGTCTTTTTTTTTTTCCTCAAATGGGACCTGTTTTTTCTTTGTGGTCCAGAAAAGGGGAAAAAAACACAGGTTTAGAGCTGAAAATCTTTTAGCTTCAGTGGAATGTGACAGTCCCTGTCAGCATAAAGAAGAGATGTACTGAGCTGAAATGTTGGAGATAGTGAGGGCAAGAAAGACACAGAAATTGTGAACTAGAAAGAAACCGAGGGAGGGAAACGTGAGACTGCAACAAATGTGCCCGTGAGCAGTTCCTAGCAGCTCTGTGAGAAATAGCTCTGCGCTCAAAATGGACTGTGTGAGGTTTCTTTAGTGTTCATACAGGAGTAGAATGACTACTGTTCCCATTAATGCTAAATTACTTCTCATTTTCACAGAATCAGAAGAATTTGTTAGATTTTCAGCTTTTTGAGAACCGCAAAGGATTATTACATTAGCACTATTACACTGCCCATCCATTTTTGGAGTGGTGCAGCCAGAAGACTTCCATAGCCCATTTTGAAATCTGAAAATCTTCTGCGACGCACCCAGACCTTGTACCAAAACGCAGATCATCACTGCAGCTCAGTAAAGTTATTTCCTCTTTTGCCTTATTACAGATTCCATTAATCTCCTTATGATTTAATTTATTCATTATGAATTTAATTTATTCTATCCAACCATCCATCCATTTTCTTCTGCAGTACCTTAACTCTCGTAGGGGCCGCAGCCCCCACTTTGAGAACCCCTCGTCTTTACATGTAAGCATTCATTTGCCAATAAGAGCAGACATCTGCCCCTCCCTAAGCTTCGTTCTGCTGGGGGGGTTCCTTCCTGTTAAAAGGGAGTTTTTCCTTTCCATTGTCACCACGTGCTTGCTCACAGCAGATCATCTGATTGTTGAGGATTTCTCTCTAACACTGTAGGGTCTTGACTTATAATAGGTGACTGTTGTGAATTGGCACTATATAAATAAAACTGAAATAAATGTAAAAACATATGCTTTAAAATCACTAAAAGATGAAATGCATACAGCTGTGTTAAAATAAGGATCCCTGTACAACATTTTAACAGACAGGTTATAGAAATTTACTACTTGTGAGGTCCTCCTGCAAATAATCAGATTGAAGAACGTAATAGATTAAAATTTTTTTAATTAACAACAGCAAATTCTTCATTCTGTAGACTGGCACATCAATGCATTACAAGCAAATAAGGATGTAGGTTCATGTTGTAAGTCAAGAGCTACTTAGAGCAAAAGTAGACACAGGAAGTAGTTTGCCCTTTTTCGCACACTGCAAGGTTGCGGTAATTAGGGGTGTTTTTCACCAAAAAGCAAGCAGAGTTATTATTCCAATCTGAGTTGAAGAATCACCCAGTAGCACTCTACAATGTTATGCAGAGTAGGAAGCCGACAGGGAGTAATAGAGAGGCTTATCTGAATAAAAAGCTCTTATCATGTTGTTTCTGCCTCTCTAAGCCATCACCATATCCCCAAGGTCAACAGCTAAATAAATGTCTTTATGGGGGGATATTTGCCAGTTTTCTGCAGAAATCTTGTCCAATTATACACTTTCTATCTCTTTCGAGTGACACGCTACCCTTATTCCCACCTTCAATGCATACACACTCAAACGCTTGTTTCCGTCTCTGATGCCTAAGCAAAAGTATCTGCATGTGTAAGACATTTTCCAATTGTTCAAATCACTTTTAAACACTTGATTGCAGAGAAAACTGCTATTAAGCAACAAGGTCAGCAGTTATATTATCATTTACAAATTTTTCTGTTGTAACTCTTTTGCTGTCATACCACCAGTTATAACAGTTTATCCTGTTCTAGGGAGTTGTCATATGGAGTTATAGACACTCTTGTCAACACAGCTGACTTTTGGGCTTTACCATCATAAGTGAGCAGGAGACTCCACATTCATCACTCACTTTATCTTAGCAAGTATTGCCTTATGAGAGAATATGTTGCCACCCAAATTGAGGTAAAATAAGTCGGTTAAAATGCATCATCAAACCTGTCTCATCACAACCTTTATAGAAATATGAAAATGTCAATTTCTCTTAGTTAAGACCAGAAATATCACTTGTAATATTTTAAATTGATTTTTTTTTTTAAAAAAATTTTAAATCAGTGAACCTTTGTGTGAGATGAGTGTGGCTTATTCTGCATAGCACAGTACTACTGGTGACATGATAAATTAAAAGCATAAAGCCAAAAGAACACAAACAAACAAAAAAAAATTAACCTTAAGAAAACAGAACATCAATCCTTGACTAACGCTGCCTGTTTTTCCACCTTTCACTGAAAGGATGACAACTTGAATTGATAGATGACCTCTCTCATTTGGCTTAAACCCAAAATGTTCCAACAGTGAAGCTGTAGAGTGTGGCTTTGAAACCAAGTCCTCTGTGAGTTGTTCTTCCTGAGTTTTTGGCTTAAATTCCAAAGTCCTTGTTAAAACCTCCTTTCAGCCGTGAGCAACATGATTGCTGCCTGAGCCCTGCCCACAGTCAATTTCAGACACAGGGAGCAGATGAGAGGACAGAAACAGCATGACTGCAAAGTTCTGCAAAACCCCCTGAAACACATGGCTCCTCTGATAGGCAGAAGTTCCTATACTGCCTCTACAGCCTCTCCCTTCATAATCTTTTCTCTGTTGTTGAGTGTACTGTACACTGTAAACCCAAATACTTAAAATGTTAAAGGGGGCTGGGGCCTATCCCAGCTGTCATAGGGCGAGAAGCATCCCTATAGTTAGTGGTGTTAAAAATTGTTATGCACTGTAAGATGTTCAACTAGAAAAATGCACATCAAAAGGGGGCAGGTACTGGGCTGAAAACAGACAGAAGTTTACAAAAAAAATCATAATTGGGAAAACTTCCAGACTCCAGTTTTGCCTATTATGATTTTACATATTTTACCTGTTTATTGGAACATAAAATAATAAGGTTGCAGCAGTTCTTTTGTTGTCTGCTATATGATGTTTGCTCTTGAAAGAGAGTTAGCTATGGCTTACTAATTTTTATTGTTATGAAGTTATACCCATGAATAGGAGGGGTGTGCCGTTAATAACTTTTCACAGTGAACAGTATAATAGGATTTGGTTTCCACAAAAGAGCTACTGTAAATGCTCCTCTAACACTTTGGCTGTATATGAATAAATCTTATAATACAGGAAATTAAAGCTGGTATGCCAGATGAACCTTTTATACCACCCAGTACTAATTCCAGAACAAAAAGAGTTGCATTTTAGGGATTTGTGTATAGAAACAGGTATGAGAAAACATGCAGTAGTGAGCAGCTGGAAACAAATGATGGCACAGAGATGACGCCTAATGTGTTATGAAAAATTACTTTGTGTGAACTTTTTATGAATATTGTAAACTGCTGACTTCTACTTCCTCTTTTCCTCTTTCTCCCCAGGAGCTTTCTCCCCAGTCCTCATCAATCTATCCCTTACTTCTGTCTCATAATGCAGATGTCTTTATAAAACAATAGCACATGCAAACATACACACACACACACATACAAAAGCCACATAGCTTTCAAAGCTTAGCTGAATCCTTCTTCCATTCCCTCAACAGAAACACTCAGAAATACACACACACACACACACACACACACACACACACACACACACACACACACCGAAACCCTCAGCTGTCTGTGGATTAGCTCACACACACACACACACACACACACACACAGACTCTCCTCCTCCTGGTAATCTCTCCTTTTAGCGTCTCCTCTGTCCTATTATGTGGGGATTTTCCTTCTGATGGGAATTCCAGCAGCAGCCACACTGAGAGGCCATCTAATTAGCCATAGATGGATGACTTCCAATACAAGCAAATGAACAAATCATTTGAACCCTGAGACAAGAAAGGGGCCATCTAGCAATGCTAATCATCATCACTGGAAACCACTCCTTACATTAAAGAAAACACATCTGCTGTGAAGCTGCATTTGGGAGAGAAAATGTGTTTTTCCCCTCCGTTTGTGGGTCTGATCAGGTCGTTTCATGGCTGTCCAAACAGGTTACCAGTGCCAGGGCAGGCTTCTTTTTTTTTCCTTTTTTTTTTTTCTCACCACTTGCCACTGCAGTTCATCAAGATCACCATTAGAGTTCCAAAAGCAAATGCACGAAGCAGAGTGAAACAGCCGTTCATTGCAATGGTGAAAGCCCTTATTCCCAGTAAACAGTGCGTTAGAAAAGCTTATTGTATTTGTGAATTGATCACAGACAGTGCTTTTATTCCATTCACCAGCACAGCTACACCAAGCAGCAACCTCTAGGGCTCAAAACTAAAGCAAATGTGGAGTTTTGCAAAGCAGCAGTTCATCTAAATGGCCATTTAAGCCTGACTCAAAAGCTAATCAATCCCCACAGATTCCCATGTTAAAATGCACAAGTTTAGGGCATTAAAAAAGTTTACAGCTCGGCGCAAAAATGTTTTTGGCCCATGTGAATAGTTTTCCCCCTTCATAACAATTACACGGGGTGGTGGTGATATTTCTTCTTAATACTTTATAGCCCTGGAATGGATGCTGTATCTGTTCTCATAGCACATGACTACATCCTATAGAATACAACCTAAACCAAACACTGGCGCCTGGCCACCAACCTGCATTACTGTATGGTCACTCATGCTTTTATAGAGAAAATCCTTCTAGAAAAGTTGAATTAAAGTAGAATTAGTAGACTGCAACCATCAGATTGATCCTTTAAGAGAACCGAAAGCTGTTAGTGGGCCTTTGGTCCCTATCCACTTCTCTAAAGCACTGTTTAATACCCCCTTTCTCTACCTGTGTCCATCCATCTTTCACTTTATCCCCTCTTTCTCTCTTACTGCCTTTGCACTGCTCTTTCTTTATGACTCTCTTCCTTTTCCTCATCCATTACTTTATCCTCCATTCATCCGCCCTTTGACTTCTGTTCATCCTGCTGTCCATGCATCCATAATGGAGTATACAAAGCCTTGTATTCTAGGGATTACCTTAAAAGATTTCCTCTCCTCTCAACTACTCTGTCCCTTTATGCCTTCTTTACTCTCTGTAGCCTTTTTTTTTTTTAAACTTCTCCCAGTGCCATTTTCCAGCTTCTCTTCTGTCGACATCTCATTTTCTCCCTCTCCTCCTCTCTGTTTACCCCACTGACTATCCACTGTGCATTATCTCTTGGTTTGAGGTAGTATTGCTGGTCTAATATACAGAGCTTTTGTAGATTATGACATTCATTTAGGCTATTGCTCATAAGAACTTGCAAATGTAAAGAGACCTTATTAATCCGCATTAATACAAATAATAGGATGCACTGTATGTACATCCATATGCAAAGAATGCAATTGATTGTTGTCTCTATGATTGTGTGGAGCACAGGTGTAAAAAGTGAGCAAAATCAAAAGCAAACCATATCAATGAGGTGTGCTTTTGATTATGCTCAGCGCTTTGGTGTTGAATTGATTAAAAGAAGAGAGAAAACAATAAACCCTCTATGGACACAATATGAATTAATAAGGAAAGCAGATCAAAATGACAAGCAGTCAGATGTTGCCAGCAGGTCCTAGATGGGTGTGTGTCTGTTCACTTCCACAGTGTTTGGTATTTTGCCAGAGCTTTGATAGATGCAAACTCAAGGTTGGCTGTGCAACTGCTTGTTCATTTTTTTATTATTATTATTAATTTTTTTATTATCTCAAATTCATTCAGAAACTGATTTTGGTAGGACTTTGATTTTATACAGTACTTTGAGAGAAACACACAAAGACCAGAGAAAACCCAGCATGTAGTTTCTATCCAATCAAGCATGATTATGGTGTCAGAGTAAAGGGCAGAACTGTAGCTCCAGACTGAGGTCTGTCTAAAGCTGATCCATATATTCAGCTTTGTCAGTTCACACTGGATCATCCAAATAAAGATTCAGCAAAGTGGACTAATGAAGCGCAAAACAAAGCAACACAAAACGATGCACAAACAAACCACTGGGTTGGGAGAAGTGGGGCCATAATTTTGAATTTAATTTAGTTTTGTTAATGTAGCAGCAGTTTCCTATCACATTTGTGTCAGTGTGATTTATATTTTAAGGTAGAGACCCTACAGTATTGGAGTGGGAACACCAATCATCAGACAATCCCCTGAGCGATCTCTTGGCAATGCTGGGGAGTAGAACTCCATTTTAATAGGAACAGCTGACTGGGAGATGAGGGGGAAAAAGAAGAGAGAAAAGAGGAACACGGATGAACCACACACAGGACAAAACAAACTCTGAGAGAGAGTGCAATAGTGGCATATAAACAAGTGACAAGAAGAGAGTAAAGAATGTGCTTGTTGCATTATGGGAAATTTTGCAGCAGCCTGACCCTGTCCACTGTGATAAAGTAACAACCCTGTTTCCTGATCCAACGCTGAGGAAATGATTCAAAGTCGTGTTTGCAGAGGTGGTGTGTTAAGTATTCCAGTATATAGTGGGCTCATCACCCCAGAGAGTGGCTCTTGGAAGGTAATTTGTACTGGTACGCAAAATGACAGGGCCAACAATCAGTGAAGGGTATGATTTGCGTGGGGGTATCAAACAGAGACAAAAGGTATGGCATCAAGCATCTTTTCACTCGGCCTCTTCAGCTGTTTATTAACACTGATCACTTGTGGCATGTCTTTAAGCAATGAGGTAACAGCAACTAGCGCATCTTCCCTAACCCTCCAGACTTTCCAGGTATTTAGTTTTAATGTCTTTGTTAGAGTTTTCCAGAGTTGGAGAACATGATATGGCACCTTCGAATGTCCAATAGCTAGCTAACATAATACTAACCCCACTAAACTTTGGAAATCCCCTTTTTTTTTTTTCTTGTTTTTTTTTGTAACATCTGGGAGAACAGCCACACTAATGATTTTATTTGAGCTGAAAGACTTTGGACTGTTTTTAATTCAAAATCAGACCTCGCTGTTTGTTTGCTTTTGGAAGCTGAAATGGGCCTTGACAACAGACTTAATAAGCACAAAGTATAACTAAGAGATCGTTCAGGGTCAGCTGATCCAGCCCCAACTATAAGCGTAATCAAAAGTGAATGTTAAAAGCCTTAAGTAGAGAGGGCATCTATCTCCTGACACTTAACTTTGAGCCAGTTCCACAGGAGAGGGGCCTCCTATTCTGCTTTTAGAAATCTAGGAACAACAGCTAAGTCTGGATTCAGACAGCAAAGTCCTCTATTTAATTAATGGTTAAATAGAATAAATTAATACAGTTAGTTGTTAATTGGTGCTTCTCTGCACAGTCCCCAGTAAAATCACCTAAGAAAACACCCACTCTCCATCTCTGTCACTCTCTCTCTGTCACTTTCTCTCTCTCACTCACACACGCGCACGCACACGCACACGCACACTAATTTCTGCTGTTAATTTTGCATATGTTGGCTGTGATCGATGGATTTGTGGGCTAATGGTTATAAATGCATTAGCACCAAGACCTAATCAGCCAGACACACATGCACAGGCACCTACACTTAGTTGTGAAGGTACACACACACACACACACACACACACACACACACACACACACACACACACACACACACACACACACACTGCCATGCTCCCTCTAATCGTTATCTAGTTCAGAGTGGGGTGAGCTCTGCAGTCCTTCCGATTCAATTTCCTGTTGAGTTTTATTTCATTACTAAATCATGAACCACCCTGTTTACAGACCCATGTGTCAGAATTCCATCGTACACGGAATGAACAGTGTAATAATTTGACAAAAAATATGAACAGATTCTGCGCTCATTAAAGTTTGGTTTAAAATGTAATTAATCAACCAAAAAAGAGGAATGCTGGCTAAAATTTATACTTTTAAATGTATGACTTCAGGTGCCTGCACGACAAAGCAAGCTGCACGTAGCCGGGATAACTTTGTCTCTTCTGGCTTCACTTACTCTAAAATCAGCAATCAAGTGAAGTGTTCACATCAAGGTGGTTATCAACTTGATGAGTCCACTCTGGGTTTCCCACTTTATCTATAAGCGCAATCACAGAAAATTATATGTTTCACATAAGGTCAGCTAGTACAAGGCTTAGATGCTCTGTTGTAGGATTATACCAGTATCTACTTGTTAAATGTGGCATCAGTAGCCATTTCTGGGTCCAAATGCTCCTTCGGTTCCAAAAAACAAACAAGCACTGAGGCATCATTGTGAGTTAAAGAGTTCAAATTCTTTCAACTCAGGCATCCATGAGAAAGGGGATTTACAGGGTTAAGCTGAATTAGAATTTTGCATTATGTTAGTTAGCTAGTTCATATCTGAGATGATATACCATGTTCTGATAGACATATTTCTAAAAATATAAAAAGCCTAAGACGCAAATATAGGAGTAATGCAGCACGACAAAAACAAGGATTAATGTTGCTCCTAAGAATCAGTTTTTCTTATTGATGCTCACTGGGAAAAGCCACTTATTTTGGCTATTAATACAATTACATTCACTTACTGCAGACCACAGTGCAGACATAATCTCACCATTCCTCAAAGATACTATTTTATTTAATGTGCTGATCTCTTACCTCGAACAAAAGCTGTCTCAAAGCATGTTAAGTGTGCGATGAAACTGGATAACCTTTTATAACACCAACCCCCCCCCCCAAGGTTAACCCCAAAGTTCTGTTGCTAAGCATGAAATCCTGCTCCATAGTACAGGCCTGGGGGTCTAATTCTTCACAGCAAGACAGTAGTCATGACTGTAATTACTTATAATCATTACTCAGAGGGATAGAGCACTGAAATATTATATTTTGTGATGGACAAACATGCAGCATCCACATGTGTATACACTGCATTGTGAAATGATCAACAAATCAGTGTTCAGATACAAAGTATGGCTTTTTGAGCATGTATAATTCAGGTTTTAATGTTCTGCATATCTAGTAAGTTTTTAAGCAGATTTCAGTCAATTGTAGCGCTTAAATTGCACAATAGCAGCTGTTTCTATTCAAGATACCAGGACCAAAAAATAAAAAGAAGCCAAAAAATGAATGTACTGTACCAGGATATCTCCTCATAAATCATAACCCATAAAACATAAGTATTTAATTTCCCCCCACATGTAAATCCAGTATTTTCAAATGTGCATTGCTCAAAATAAATACGGTGTTTCTTCTCTGCCCCTTCTCTGGCAAAGCTGGATTTTTAATATCAGGGTTTTGTTTGCATGTGTAATGCCATCTAAGCTCATTGTGGAAACTTCAGATTAATTTCTGAGGCTAAGATGAGGCTTGAATTATAAGAGAGAGCAGAGGGGAGCGGAGAGAGATAAAGAGGAAGAAAAACAAGGCGGTCACAAACAAAAAGACAGACAGGCCACAGGACACAGACAGGCATTATCAGAAGAGCATTACTGTACCTCATAGGCTTACAGGCAGAGAGCTCTGACGGCTCTCGTTATTGACAGAACAACAAATGGAGCTCTGTGCCAAAAAGAAAAGGTCATATTATACAACTTATGGTTTAGGAAGTGATTATGTCACCTCAAAAAGTATACTGAAAATGTCAGAGTATAATTCCCACTTTATAGGTGGTGATCTTTATGAAGCAACTCTGTCCACAGTGATTTGCAAAGCAGTGATAATCAAAACGGATGTGATTTTTGTGCTGTTGCGTTAAACCAGTAGAACCGCTTAGCCCCAAACATAGAGGGCGGGGGTGGGCAAAGAACAGGAGATCTTGAGACAATTTTACCCGTAATCATTTTTAACCTGGAAAATCAATTTCTTTTAGTCAATTAGTTTGAAAATGTATGCAAATAAACAAAAAATTGTACGCAGCATGCATACATAAGAGTCCCTCATGATGTGGAATTAAATGAACGTGCATTTACTGTCTGTGTTTGTATAAAACATGCATGTGGTATGTTTGTGTTGTGCACATGAGAGATTGCAGTTCTAATATGTTATTGGTGGAGAGATTGAATCCTGTGCCTCAGGCATTAATCATGTTTATTATAAAGTATTAAACATTAATCATGTTTAGAATTATTCAAACCTGGAATCGGGCTCTCGGGATGCTATTAGTAAAGTTAATTACAATCCCTGGAATCACAAACAAACAAATAGGAAATCACAGTGAGAAGCTGGACAGGGGAGCAAGGTTGAACCTTATTTAGAACTTTGGTTCTCTGAATTATTCTGAGGTATATTTGTGGTACTGATGGTCTGTTGGCAAGGTCATGCAGAAACTGCCCAGCTGAATGGTATAAGTTGTTGGAGGCGGAGCAGAGGCGAAGGATGAGGCACTTTGTAACACTCTGCAAAATGTAACTAAAATTGTAACAATGAAGGAGCAGTGTTTTTTTTTTTTTTTTTTTTGTGTCTTGTCAGTATTAATATGTGTGAATGGTTATCGGTCTCTCTGTCAGCGCCCTGCGGCAGACTGGCGACCTGTCCAGGGTGTTCCATGCTTCTTACCCTGTGAAAGCTGGAATAAGCTCCAGCCCAACCATGACCCTGAATTGGATAAGCAGAAGACGATGGATGGATGTTTCTTTATAGCCCTATCCACATTTCTTCAACAGGCTTGGCCTTTTCTCAAGGTGACAGTGTAAATTAGAAAGTGTTGAAGATTTTATTTATTTATTTTTTTTGTATGCTTAAATATGCAAAGAAAGTGCATGCAGTAAATGCATGCACGTTCAGACCCCAGGTGATATCTCTTCAACACACATAAAGTTAACAATTGTTTCTTCACATTCTATTGATAATGTTAGATTATTTTACCGTTAAATTTAAAAGAGTCAATCCAGGCAATTTTATTTTATTTATTTATTTTTTTAAGTTGGAGGTATTTTCTGCTCCATTATTTCCAGCGTGTCACCACAGCAAATTGATCCACGTTTGATTTGGCACAGATTTTACGCCAGATGCCCTTCCTGAGGCAACCATTCCACTTATCCAGGCCTGGGACTGGCATTGGGAGTACACTAGTGAACAATGGAGTGTAGCTGTCAGGGGCAATTTTCAGGATAGGCCGTAAAATACAAACAGCGGTTTTTGAAGGTACTTGACTCGCAGTCATCAGTGAATCCTAAATTTCATTAAACATCTGCACCAAAGCCTCGTCATGCAGGTTATGTGAAATTGACACAGAATAATACTAAACACATTTCCTGCATATTCAAGGTTTGAATTGTAGCTCGCCCAGATAAATACCAGCTAAATGCAAAAATATTTAAATGTTTTGTGGAACTAAGATATTACAATACCCATGCTGTCAGTAAAGAGAAACCATAAAGTGTAAATTGGCATTGACTGGTTTAAAGAAAATGCCCATTGTCTCTATACCAGAGTTACACTAACAAGTAGCTTAGCAAATAAAGGTGTTTGTGAGTCTTTTCCCTGTACATTCTCAGAAATAAGCAGAGCAAAGTAAGATGGATTGCTCACTCACAATGTACAAATATCCAGGTGCCTCTGGATACTTCACTTATATGAAATAAAACATACAAAGCTTTTGAGGTTAGTTTAATTGACTAAGTTTCGAAGTTCCAATCTAACTGCAGAGCTTTTCATTGCACTGAGACAGCTCTCCCTAAAGTGATGAATGACTCTACTGTTTTAGCTATAGATCTTAATACAGCTGTTGACAGTGTTGATCACTCTCTCCCAGTCATCTCAAGCGAACATCAAAGTCAAAAATATGACTCGGCATCTCAGATAATCCTCTGGAGTGGATGTAAACCTCAGTGCTCAACTTTCAATCATCATCTCATTTGATTAAATGCTCGAACATCCACGAAGTTTAAGACAAGCTAAGACACACATGAAGATTATACACAATTTCAGTAGTAGCAGTCGCTGGTAAAATGAAGGACCAGTAACACAATGTTTGTCTTAAACAAGCAAGTGTCTAAGACTAACTCTTTTTATTGTAAATGTCCGTTATTCCTATCATACTTTTGCTTTTGTGGATTTCAGAATGATTTTTTTTTTTTTTTGCCCCAAAATACATGAATACATCAATTGTTATGTTTTCTTTTAATTGAACATTTTTACCGTTTTTATAAATACATCAAGCAAAGTTTTGGGATGAAAAATTATTAAATTTTTAGTTTGTTTGCATGTACAGAACTAGGAAAAGCATTTAAGCCCAAAGACAGGACCAAAGTGGAAATTTACGTAATTGATCACATATGCTTATGCATACCATAATGAATATATTCCTTAATCTCTGACAAGTTTCACAATACATTTGCTACTCAGACCTAGTAAATTGTGTGAAAGAACAAGATCGGTGTAATTTCCTTCATTTCTATTCATGGATAAAAATAAATAAATAAAATGTGTTTAATTTTAACTGGAAAACATATTTTAGAAAGTATACAGCCTCGCTCAGTCTCAAAATGTGATATGTAAGTTTGTTCTTTTTTTTTGTATCGTATAAATGAACTCGATCCAAATTCTCGGTTTTCACTTTCTTGATTTGTTTATATTATAATACATAAATTTTTATTTAATTATCTTTTGAATTCTCCTGCTGTTTAGGGCTTCATCTTGCAGAGCATTTCTGCTTCTTTTTCTTTTTTTCTATGTAGCAGCTGAACAGCCTCCGACCTGTCTCAAACCAAATATTCCCTCATAATAAACAATGATCCTGTCCCGTGTAACACGACAACAATCCCCTCCAAGTTGATTTCACACATAGCTGATCTCTATACATATTTTTTTGAAAAAACAATCAGTGTTTCTTTTACATAAAACCTTAATCTTAGAACATTAATCTACCTCATGGTCTACTATAAAGTGTACTTAAGGCTGCCCATCAGTGACTGATTGTGTAGTTCACCTACAGTTTTTTATGCTTGCTTTATTTTCATTTCTTGTGTTGAGATTTGTAGTTAATTTCATGCTTTGTGAGAATATTTCATGATAGGTTATGGCCACATGTGTCCATGTAATGGTTTTTTACAGTCGCATAGTTTTCCACACTATAGCCCCACATTATATGACTCTATGCATTCTGCCCAGCAGTAAACAGAGGGATAATAAAGGTGACAAACTAAGGTATTTTTCCAACCAATGACTCTGATGACCACTATGCCAAAACCCAGCTAATTAGAAAAAGATGTTAACCATTCTGTCTAGTTTCATCAACCTCCAGTAACTTTTCCAGATTAGTTTGCGACAGCATATCCTCACAAATATCACTGTTTCCCATAGATTTAGATTCTGTTTGTGGCACAGGAATGGTATCAGCACATACATACGCATGTGCTCATGCTTCATGGTACACAAGCTTTTTAAATGGGGAGTTTTATTAAATAATACCATGTATAAGTTTCTTCGCTGCATATATTTTATTTGCCAAGTACGCTATGCTACTAAAGAAGTGAGCTGTATAATCAGCTGCTTCTTCAGTAAGTCTTTAATCTTGTCAGTGAACTCAAATTCTGCTGTCTTAGACTTCAGCTGGAAATTGCAGTCATTTTTCTGCTTTGCAGCCTTTAACCTTTAAAGTCTAAAACAGTAGAGTTAAATTACGTCTAACCGCAGGAAGAGAAAGTCACTGGTGAGGCAGCTAATTGATATTTGCGACTGCCGTTACAGCACTTGGTCAGGAAGGCAGGCTGACCAACTGCTTGACACAGGTGAGGAAGGGCTGCCATTAACTTGTTAGCAGCAAGTCAAAAAACTGGGGATGGAGTTCATCTCTTAGATGACTAAAAACATTTAAAAATGAGTCCCCAAATGTAATTGGGCAACCATGAATGCACTTGGGTGGCCTACCCAAGTAAGGTCTATATGGGAAACACTGGATATATCTGAAGATCTTTTTATAACAGCTGTGGTCCATTTTACACCACTGGCACTGGAGCGTTAATTGATGACCTTGGGCAGTAGGTCAGTAACTTCTGTTTAGCAGAGAAAATTATACTGTATATACACACACAGGGAGAGATTCTTTTGTACTTGTTTATTTTGAAATTCAATAATATGAACTGTGATATTAATAAGTATAGAGTGCTGACAGTGAGCTTTTATGCTTTCCTGGTAGTAGTATATGAGCTACCACTGCAAATTGCATCCTTTTTGCATCTTTTCTGCATTTGTGTTCCATGCAGGGGAATAAACAGCATGGCAATATCGGTGAAATATATTGAATGTTTTTCAAAATTTCCCCCCGATTTAGATTGTCAAAGCTGGCAGTCACTATTATTAAAACAAGTGCAATTTACAGACTTCAATATGAAGGATTGGTGAAACAAGAATATGTAGATTTCTGTTGCCAGCAGTCTGACACACTGAGCAACCTTCCTTCCTGAGGAAACTGTAACTCCAGCTGTGACTTGGCATAGATTTCACCCTATGCCCTGAACAACATGGATTTTTATCATCCTCAACATGTACATTGCTTGACGCGCAGTCATTCCCTCCCAGCAAGCCTCCAACAGATGACAGCTAGCAGGAGGTAGTGAAGTCAAAATCAATTCAGTCAACAAGCAGAGGGTTTTCATGCTGATATTTTGACAGAAATAATTATATATATAAATGATATAATTTAATGAAATAAATTTCCCATAAAAAATGTGTGTGTGTGTGTGTGTGTATAGGAGCTGGCTAGTGTAGCGGCAACAGTACTGTCTTTGGTTTGAATCCTTTATAGGACATACATCCAGTAATGCCCCCCCCCCCATGCTACTTAAGCCTACTTTGGACTTGGTCGTCATGGGACAGTTAACACAGTCCATGTCAGGTGTTGAGGAATCAGGACATACTGATGATAAGTGGGCTACTAGAACAAGGAGATGGCACAAGTAGACTATGTATGTAATCCCAGTGAATAGGATGTGGGTCCTATCTTCAATACTCAACATTCAGACTAACATCAAAGCCCCTAGTAGCTCAGTGTTCCAATCTCTCTCTCAACTAGAGATTGACAAGGTACAAAACAATGGCAAGAGGGAGCTATGACATCAGGTCGAAGGGTGTGTATCATCCCCACACTGTGAGACTGGGTACCGCTTGAAGAGGTATACCAGAGACATAGAAGTCAGGAGAATAAAGGAGAATAAACCAGATGTTCACCCACCAGAGCAGTACTGGAAGAGCACACAGAAATGGCCACTGGATCTAAGAGCAGGATCCAGTAACCATCACAGAGGTAGACATCCAAGAAGAGTCTCAAATATGAAGAGAATAAACTGACTGCTGCTGGATAAGACACTCCCAAACTGGTCTCATTCTCAGGATGCTGGATTTGGGGTGAAACCCCCCATGAGTTTTCTTATCTTGATGTCAGTGGCTTCTGTCTCATCCTTTGGCCAGCTTATTATCCGAGCAGGGCATCTGTTGACCACGAGGGCATAGGTGTTGATTACCTGGATGCCATTCTGCTGACTCTTCAGGACTTGCCTTATTCTCTGGAGGTACTTGGCAGTTGCAGCTTTCCTTGTTTCATGGTTCCCATTTGCCTGTGGGATTCCAAGGTACTTGTAGCTGTCCTCAGTGTCTATAATGTTCCCTTCTGACAGTGCAATCCCCTCAGTTCTGACTACCTTCTCTCTCTTTGTTACCATTCAACTACACATCTCGAGTCTGAATGACATTCCAATGCCATTGCTGTGGATCCTAGCAGTGTCGATCAGTGAATTGATGTTTGGTTTACTCCTGGCATACAGCTTGATGTTACCCATGTAGAGGAGGTGGCTGATGTTTGCTCCTTTCCGTAGTCGTATCCGTAGCCAGGCTTGTTAGTGATCTGGCTGGGGGGGTTCAGGTCTATGCAGAACAGCAGTGGGGACAGAGCATCGCTTTGATAAGTCCCCCACTTGATGGTGACTGTGCAATTGGCTTGAAGTTGGCCTCTAGTGTTGTTCTCCCCATCCCCAGCTCCACACCTCCTGGTGAAATCTCTTAGGATCCTATTGATCTTGTATAATTCTAGGTATTCCAGAATCCAGGTGTGAGGCACGGGGTCGTAGTCTTCTTGGAGTCAATCCAGGTGACACACCTGTTGGCCAGTTTGGCCTATGGTTTTTTTGTTACTGCTTTATTTAACAGTGTCTGGTGTTTTGCTCCTTTGGTGCTACTACCAATTCATTTCTGGGCCCCATTCATGTACTGAGCCACGTGCTTGTTCATCTTAGCTGCTATAATGCCTGACAGGAGCGTCCATGTTGTTCTGAGGTAGGTTATTGGCTGGTAGTTGGATGGGACCACCTACCTTCACCTGGCATATTTTACATTACAAACAAAAGCAGGTGCAACAGATTTATAACAACAAAACACATCAAGTATTTGCATCATTTCCCAATATGGATATAACTGACCTTTTCTTGCCTTTTCACTTGTCTCCATAATTTTCCTCTTAACTGCTTTGGTTCTTTGCCGTTCCAAGGCTGCTGGCTTGTGGCTGACTGAAGTCTGGATACCTTTAGCTTTAGTCACTTTGCCTTTGTTAGTTTTTTTTTTTTTTTAAACTGTCCATGTTCAGCTGGGTGAAGGTGATTAAAGAGTCTGAATAGCTTTGGTGTTCCAAACATTTTCATGGTGATCCCACCGCAGTACACTTTAGAAAATGTTGTGTCTTCACTCACAGTGAAGAGCTTTCACAGTAACGACATGTTAGTGTGAAGGTGTGAGTGTGCGCAAGACGCTTTGCTTGTGTTCCTGTGTGCTTGTTATGCATGCATGCATGAAACGGACTGGCTCGTAATCTAACATATAGGAAACTGACTGGTCAGTTACTGGTCCGGACTGATTGGTGCATTTCTATATAGATTTTAGTGTATGTTATTTAGTTCACAGAGTTGAAGTTATCAAATTATATTAAACTAGTTTGCTTTTGTATCCATCTTTCCTAATGCAATATACTACTGCATATTACCAAATAACACTGACAGATAACTGAGCATTAAAAAAGTCTAAAGATTGTACATATGTTGTCATAACTCGACCACTTCTCCTTTATAAATGTTGTTTCTTCTTAAGAATGAAGTGATGACAGGGGACCGGCTGGCAAACTTAAAAGCTCCAGCAGAAAGCTTGACTCTAGCTCTGGGAAAGAGCTTAAATTCACTGCTACCAGTGACAGAAATATTCAATTTGCATGAATTTGTATCTAAGCTCAGAAAAGAAAGGTGAGGGGGCAGACAGAGAAAAAAGGTTTGAGGAGGAGGAGAAAAGAGAACGAGATGTGCACATCTTTATTTTAGCTAACCTACAGTGTGTGAGGAGAGGATGAAATTGGTTTGTTTCTAATTAAAGCGCTCAATGGTGGAGTTAAAAACCATATCTGCTGGATTGGAGACAGCAGGCAGTCAGACTGAAGAGAAATAAAGCAACAAATCCACTGAGTTTTTATTTTCGGATTTAATTCTGCCTTTCACTAAAGACAGCCCGGTGTGGATTACAATCTAGTTGTTGCTTCTTTAGTACATTTCTTCTTTTTTTTTTTTTTTCCTCTGCCAGTTTTGCTGCCTTAATATCCATTCATGGTTATAATTACTCTAGCAAAGTGAGATTTTACTGAGTGGTTTCTTGAGTGATCATTCAAATCATCAGCGTTCATCAGAGCATCTTTCAAAATCTTGTAAAAGATTTAAGTTTTTTGGTTCACAGCTGTAACTTAAATGCCTTTCTCCAGAGTAGGTCAAATCATTTCTTTCCAAACAGATTTTTTCTAAAAGTAATATTTGTATTGTCTTCAAATCAATACAAGTTGTATAATCTGTTTTCACCCCGGTGTGTTCAAGTACTTCTAGGTATTTATGATAAGATGAGATATATTTTATTTAACAGTAGCTAGCAAAAACATTGAACACAACCTATAACAAAATGGCTTTAGTAAAGTATTAAATCTTAATAACATCCATCCTTCCTTCCATCCTTCCTTCCTTCCCTTTCTGCAGCTCATGCTTGTGGTGGAGCTCGAGCTATCCCAGCTGTCACGTGATGAGAGCCTGGGTACACCCTCAACAGGCTGCCAGATTGTTGCAGGGCTAACAAAAAGAAACAGACAACCATTCATGCTCACGTTCACACCTATGGCCAATCTAGAATCACCAAATAACCTAACACACATGTCATGTAGAATATGGAAAGTCCTAACATATCTAATATGTTTTATATACTGAAAAATTTTGAAGCAGTTTTATCTTTTCCGGTGAGATGTGCAGTTTTTCAGTTTTCTTCTCTGCTTTTTTTTTTTCTTCTTCAGTTCAGTATTAACATGCTCACATCACATGTTCAGTGCCAAATATGTCTTCACAAAGTGATAGATTCATAATGTATGGCAATCAATCATCAATGCATCAGTACTGACTGAAACACACACACACACACACACACACACACACACACACACACACACACACACACACACACACACACACACACACACACAAAAAAGGATGTCAACATGATGAGACCAGATGTATCTATCTGTTTGATGTTTCATGGTTTGTCCAGATGGGACAGTGCTGGAAATGATCAAGTAAATGATCAAGAGACGAGACAAGATGAGAAATGGAGGAAATGTGGTGGAAGGGGGGTAAAAAAGTGTCAGTACATTTTGTCTGTAGTTGTGAAAGGAACAAATTCATTTTTTGGGGGGTGGGGGTGGGGGTGTAACAATCTTATAATCGTCAGTCTGTGATTTGTTGCACATGTGAACAGCATCTGTGTGTGCGTGTGTGTGTGGGAGTAAAATATAGTGAGTGCTAGAGTTTCTTTTGAGTAAAGAATAGTCCCCCCCTTTGCATGGTTGTAAGAAGAGATACAATAAACTTTATAAGAGACAGAGGGAATGGAGCCAATACCAAAAAGATGGGTTTGTTCAGTTTTTTTGGGTAAGTTCTTATTTAGTCTAAGTGAGAGCCAGCAAAAAGAGGAAGAGGCTAATGCAGAAAATATTTCACACCAAATAAAATCCTTATACAGGAGCTGCTTCATTTGTGAATCGATCTACTTTCTTTAAGCTGCCTGGTTTTCCCCCCCCGTTCCAGTATATTCATCCTTGTTAAACAGCGGTATACCTGCATCATTTTCATTTCTTTGTGTTGTGTAATTAAAATCTTGTGCTTTTGCACATGACATACAGAAGTGGCCAATGAATTTGATCATGTTGGGGGAAAAAAATCAGCTTGACTTCAAGTTTTTATTTAAACAGCTTGCACCGTCTGCCTTTAAGTAGTTTTTTTATTTTTTTTAACAAAGAGTAAGGGTAAGTAGGTTTTCAAAATGCTTTGGCACATCAGTTTAATTTAATTCAGTGTTAACTGAGTAGAGGTTTGAACTATAGTTCAAGTTATACTTTTGAAGACCAATATTATTTCTGTGATGCTCGCTTTCCTGTGTTTAATCTTAATCTTGTGGACATATTTCTGTTATAACTGCCTACAGTAGCACACACATGGCTGAAAGGAAATGTATTGCTGCTGGCAGAAGAGCTGCTGTTTTAAACATTGAATGACTTCAGTCACACGAAAGTGTTTGATCTGATTAAACTTAAGAGAAAAGGAGTGGAGATTTTACATTGCACAATTTCTTCTATCATTTCCTAACTGTGCTGCTTGTGAGGCGAGCTGCGTGGGAATCATGGCATCTGAATTAAAACATACTGTGCTTTGTTCTTCCAAAGCAACCTATAAAACCTATCTGACACAGAGACTCAATGCACGAGTTATTTGTATCCACCATAGCTTTTATATATTCTAAGTACTTTGCAGTATTTTGATTATATGTGGTGCAGCTCTACTCCCCTGCAGCACGTATAGGTCTGCAGCACACATTGCTCTGATAAACAAGGATGATGATAAACAAGTTTCTTTTGCAGTGTGGTGGTGCTTTTGAAAAATGCAGAGATGTGTTTGTTGCAGATTCTCTTCAGATACTTTAGCCATGTTTAGGAGTCTGTTGTTGCATCTGTTCTTCTTTTCATCTCCATCTGTCAAGATCTTTTTACTGTTCTGAGGAAAGCATATCACAGATGGACTGTATATTAGCATAATGTTAATAATTTAAGATAGTCAAGTTTTAGTAAGTTGTCTACTATTAAAATGCATTGTATGGCAAGGTTTGAGTAGATCAATTATAGTTACAGTGTTCCTGATGACTAAGTTCTTATTCAGTTAATCAGCAGTGAACAAATCAAATGTCTAGAAGTAATAAATCGATTGGGAAAACAATGAAAACTTTTCAAAGTTAAATGGATGAGGGTATAGATTGTCCATAAGAATGTTGTGTATATATACAGCATTTTCAGCCATCACTCATATCCATCAGTCGCGGACCGGAAGGCTCTGCAGCGGGTGGTGAAAACTGCCCAGCGCATAACTTGGTTATCACTCCCCACCATCGAGGCTGTTCACAGTAAGCGGTGCCTGCGGACGCAGCATTGCCAGGGACAGCTCTCACCCGGGCCACAGACAGTTTACCCTCCTCCCCTCCAGGAGGCGCTACAGGTCCCTACGTTCCAGAACCAGCAGATTCAGGAGCAGCTTTTTCCCCTCAGCTGTCACCCTGATAAATTCTACACAGATGTGTATATATCTGTAGTATATTCAATTCATACCTGCATTAATACACTGTGTTTGTTTATTTATTTTTCTAGCATATTCATAGCATATATCATATAGTATATTCAGCTCATACCTGTATTGCCCATGTACATACCTTGCACTTTACTACTCTGCACTTCGGGTTAGATGCCAAACTGCATTTCGTTGTTCAAGTACTTGTTACTGTGTTCAATGACAATAAAGTTGAATCTAATCTAATCTAATCTAATCTAATCTAATAACTGCAACATCTGGTGGTAGGTGTCTGGATAACATCTTATGGTGTTCACACCAAACATGAAGTGATGTTTGCTCTAAAATCACTTGCAGAAATTACAGTCACTTGAGTTTTTTTCAAAAATATTTGACCATAACAGCCAGTGTCAGACAGACGACTACAAATGATGAGTCAGTTATGCATGTTTTTAGAACTTCTCGAGGTTTGTCTCCAGGTTTGTTTTTTTTTTTTTTCCTCCTCCTTTTTTATTTTGTGTCTTTGTGTAAGTGACAATTTAAATCATACAGCTCTGGCTGCTCTCTAATGGAGAAGGTAAGCTTGTCTTTTATTTCTGATTGTGGGTGGTGTCTGTGGAAAAACCTCAGCTGAAATGTGTCTGTGATGTATCATCAAGCAAAGTTTTTATTTAAGTTGGAATATTTTCAGATGGCACAAATTTGCATCAGTTCATGTCTTTTCTTTTTGACTTTTCTTTTGTATGTGAATCACGCTCTGGGAAAGCTTAACTTTGCATTTGTTGTGACCATATCATCACGCCCAACTTAACAGTACTTCTGGTGCCAACTAGCGAAGGTAGCAACATTTAATTATCTAGTCAGCTAATTGCACACATTCCTAATTACAGTAGTTAAAATCAAGCAAGCAAGTATTTCAGAGTTGCTTTACTAATTTTTCACAGCTAAGTAATGACAGTCGCTTGTCCTTGAGCTGTGGCCATTTAAAACAGAACGGTCCTGGGTTTTAATTAATCTTGTTACCAGCAGTTTAAACAGGATGTGAGACGTGCTTTTGAACAGACACTAGTTTATGCTAATGGGCCTCATTAGCAAGGGTGACCTTTATGGAAGGTATATTATTGCCTCAAAATGAAACCCACATTACTCCCATTTTGACCTTTTTTTTTAAATTACCTTATTAATTGAATCTAGCGTTAACCTGACTAGTTATGTGCTGTCAATTTTAATATTAATGACAGTGAAAATTTTGAAATTGTATTAAATCACATTTTTCTTTTGCATCAACAGTAACATTTATGAAATTTTATGAAGGCGTGCATTCCTCTGCACTTAATGGGACATTGGTATGTTTCATTTAACCCAATTAAAGCGGTAGCATCCAGGCCTTAAAGAGACAAAGCTCACATTAAAAGAAAGTTCTGCTGCTATGGGGAATCTTCACTTGGAGAGAAGCTGACTCCTTCAGAGGTGAATTCATCTGGCTGGGGACCCATAATACATTACGGCACAAACTTCTTTCCATCTGCATAACCATAGCTCTAGTTTAATGAGACTTGTTCCCTCAGGTGTCTTTCAATCTTATGGTATGCATCATATACCTGCAATACAAAATGAATATTTGATTTAACGATTTAATCAGAGCTTACTTTAAATTATTTTTTAAATGAGCTTTCATGCTGACTTTGTCAACATCTTGATATTGTTAAAGATATATAGATGTCTTTGAATATCAGGGCTGGAGAATAAATTTCTGCCTTGTAGTGTCTCCATCATTGAGATGTAAAGTGATGAACGTCAAAGATCAAGATGAGGAAATGCCAGATTATTAGAACTTAAGTTTAATTTTTGCATGCTTAATCAATTCAAACACAGATTTTGTAATTTTGTAGTTATATTCTGTGACATTGAGGTGCACTTGAAATTGAATGATATTGTACTATATATAACATAGTATTGATGGGTGTTTTTGATATTTTGAAGGCAAGTTTTTCAATTCTGAAGAAAATAAAACTGAAAGATGACGGTGATGGTAAAGACCTCAGATGGGAGAAAGAACAATAGAAATGTATGCAGAGAAAACAAAGTGAAGAAAAGGTTAATGACCTCTATTCTTCGAGAATGCTTCTGGGTTCCCCATGGAAAAATATAATAGCTCATTTTCAGCAATGCTATTCAAATCAAATAGTTTTACAGGCACTCTTAAGAAATAACAAATACTCCGTGCAGGTGTTTTTCTAAATATAGTTATCCAAATGACTTGTGTGAACAGACAGAAATGCTGCGTGTTACTGAGGAGATGAACTCAAGAGAATAAATGTGCAATGGACTCCAATGTTTCAAAGTGTTCAAAGAATTATTTTCATCCATACATCCATTCTCTTCTGCTTATCCTGTTTGGGGTCACGGGGGCTGGAGCCTATCCCAGCTGACATAGGCCGAGAGGCAGGGTACACCCTGTACAGGTCGCCAGCCTGTCACAGGGCCAACACAGAGAGACAGACAACCACACCTATGGGGAATTTAGAGTGACCTTAACCTAACCTAACCCCAATAAGTGCATGTCTTTGGACTGTGGGAGGAAACCGGAGTCCCCGGGGGAAACCCACGCAGACGCCATGCAAATGCCACACGGAGAGAATCGAACCCAGACCTTCTATTTGTCATTCTAGCTGTGAGGTAGTAGTGCTAACCGCCACGCGCCGTGCTGCAGAATTATTTTTATGTCTTTTGTAAAATGTGAAGAACAATAGAAGCTACAAATGCTGGATACCATCTGCCCTGCAAGAAAACACATTTGTAGCAAATACAGAGTGTACAGTTCAGTTTTTATTTTGTTCTGAGCGTGACCTGCCATTTGAAAATGTGGCGATTTGCAAAATCTTAAGAGTGGGAGACACCAATAATTTAGTGATTGGAAAAAACATAACGACCAAATCTCTTTCTCACTCTCTCACTCACACACACTACACACACACACACACACACAGCTAGAGGTAAGGTGTTTTAATTAATATTAACCTTGATGTCAGTGACTTTGACATCCAGCGAACAGCAGTTGTGCAGACAGGGTTTGATTGGATTTCATCCATGTTGGTCAAGAATAGAAATTTGAGGCAGCAGTGGGTTTGAGCTTACCAAAACTGGAAAGCTGGAGACTGTTAAAAATGTTTTTCTGATTTATCACAGTGTCTGAGACAGGGCCAGAACTACATAAATCCATGAATCTAACCAGCTTTATGACAGCAGTCTGGGTTGGTGATGGTTGAGTGATATGGAGAGTATTTAGTTGGCACTCTTCAGACCTCTTATACCTCTTAGTCATTGCTTAAAGGCTGTTGTGAGTTGTTTACTGGCAATCTTATAATAGCTGCCTCCAAACATGAAAAAACACAATGTGATAAAGGAAAGGTTGTTTCAAGCTGGTCTCATGAACACTACAAAGAGTTCAGTATCAGCAGATTTGTATCCAGTAGTACACCTTTGGGATATTGTAAACTCGGAGACTTGCAGCATAAATATGACAAATCTGAATACATTATGGTGACTCATTATGCTATCAGGCCAACATGGATCAGGATATGAAACAAAATTTCCCAGTGTTCCTGGAATTCCTGACAAGTATTTAGTATTGAGACAGTGAGAAAACAGAACAGCTGTTTCCAGGTCTTTTATCCACCTTTTCATTACTGGCATGACATTGAAGTCCTCATGGAGGGACCCTAAAGGTTCATAAAGATCAACCAAGTTAGTGTGTGCAAATGCAGGTTTCTCCTTAAAGATAAAGGTAAAATCAAAAGTAATAAAAAATGGCCAATTATACCCTAGATACTCTAAATAGAGGCAGGTCAATGAGGCTGGGAAATGCTCCTTTACTCATCATCCTGGATGATGAGTAGAGGCCTGTGGTTCAATTTAGCACCTGAGCACTTGGCCACTCACATCCCATGTCCTGCCCAGCCATGGCAAGGTGGTCCTTACCATAGCTGGATAAGTCTCTTTAGTCACCAGGTCACACTTGCCTTGGCCTGCAGCACCAGGTGAGATTGAACCCCCTCGGCTTGCTACACGAGTGTGGTAAACCAAAACCAGACAGGAGCACCATCTACCCACTGTAAGATAAATACAGGGAAGTCAAATATGTCTGAGGATTTAGCTCCTTGAAAATATAGTTTCAAACTTATTGATTCTATGTGTCAAAATCCTGTCTCTCCTTCCTGAATCTGAACAGCTCTGCATTGTAAAAAGTTCAGTGCTGCTGTTTCAAAGGCTTACGGTGCCCCTGGCAAGGTAAGACCAGTCCATTCAGCATAAAAGTAAGACTGCAAGGATGAAATAAGTGACCAAACACAGTTGCACTACATTGCAGCTTACATTCAAAATACGCTAATGAAACACATTTAAACAAGACCTACCAACTCAAGACTTCTATGTCTTTGACCAACACACTGAAGAACAGGTGGCTATGTTTGGCTTGCCCAAACATTTCAGCACCTGGTAATGTGTTTGATGTAAACAACAACATTAAAATTAATGCTGGCATTAGCATGGGGCACCTATGATTTCTTAGGAAATAAATTACTACCCTTGTTTCCAGTGTTTTCCAACCGGACAAGCAACACAGGCTAGTTTAGGTATCACAAACTGAGTGACCTCTCTACTGTGAATGCAATGAATAACAAACAGGTTTAGTAGCCAGCCACTGCAGCATCATTTTCATGCTTTTTGGAGTGCTAGATCTCCTCTGCATCAATAAATATGTTCTAGGGATGTCTAGTGCTGAAGATCCTCACAAAAGCCCCTACCAGGCATCCGCCACTTAACACACTAGAAGAGTCAAATAGAATACTTAAAACATTTGCTGCCATACATGCTGCCACATAAAGGTTTGCTGTGTCCCTCAGCATAGTCAAGAGTGGGGAGAAGATAACAGGAGTCACGTCCATATTTCTGACCAAACTGTCAGAGTCAGACGCCATAAGGGTGGTGTGACAACCTGATATTCTTCAGTGGGATTTGTGAACACAACCCAGCACCCATGCAGAACCATTTTTATTCTGACTTAGTTCTGATTACTTTTTATTTATGTTGTTTAACTCATGACTTTTCATTTTATAGTTTCATTTTTAGAATCAGTCTTATTTTTTTATTATTTTATCTGCACTTTAGCCAACAGTTGTTTTTGAATGTGCTTGTAACTGAACGTACCTTGTTTTTACCAGTGTTTGGTAGGATGTAATTGAAGGCCACTAATGTGTGGTCACGTGTGGATGTAATTTAAAATAAGCATCTAAATAAGACCTCTAATGTTATATAATAAATACATTGATCCACGAACCTAACCATGTGTGGGTTCTTCTCCCCTACTCGCTTTTCCAGCACACACTGCAGATGCTGGCAGCTTTCATCATGTGCATCTAAACCTGGTTTTCTGAAAGTATTTTTTATCCTTGAAACATGACCCCTTTCAGCTGAACTCTGTAGGCAGTTGCCAGCAAACTGAGTAGTAAGTACTGCCATTGTTGCCTGCCTTCACCCAGGTGTACCGTGTTTTTCAAGACACCAGGAATCCCCTAAAAAAAACTTGTTTATTTATTTATTGAGATTTTTGTATATGAAAATGCCAAATGTAAGAATACTGCCTGTTAGAGAACTGAGAGTGAACTTTAGCCAGTAAATATGTCAAAAAAATTAATGGTAAATGATGAACATGCTGTCCCTGGCTTTAACAGACCAACAGGCTAATCAACTGTTGTTCAATGCTTGCCTGGGCTTAGAAAGTTAGACAGTCCGATGGTACTGTGTGAAGACAACCATCTTAAAATACAAAATGACTAAACTAATTAAATATATATGCAGTATACCAATGTTAAAAAGAAAAACCCTGGAATAACTAGATATGAATGAACCTTCAGACCAGAGATTCATAACTTTCAAGGGCATTAGAGCTTCTGAATAAACATGGTTTCTCTATTTTCCATAAGGATAGGGTTGATATGAGAATGAATGGCTGTGATTTGCAGCCTATGATTAGCTGATGAATGGGGAGCACAGTCGCAGAACTAAAAGCCCTCCAGCCAACTGGAAGAGTCAAGATAATCGCATATGCTCAGCTATTTAATATCAATACAGTAGATATGAATTTCCTTATCCTGAAAAACAAACAGAAATGATTCATTGAGGGCAGAAATACCATTAGAGGCATTCAATGTAAGAATGAGCTGAATAATTAAAGGTGTCGGTTCTTGGGGGAAACCCCAATATCTCCATGATTGAAGCAGTCATACAATATTAGTCACATTTCCAGCTGTTATGGTGTGAACATATGTTACATTTGGAGATTTATAAAATTATAAGGCCCTTATGTCTAACTGGAAAATGTAATACTGATGATCTTTTAAAAGACATTTTTGCCTGTAGGTGGAGTACTATCATTGCACGGGAACAAAGAGGATTCATTAATCTTTAGTGTGCCACACATTTTATTTCAGCATTATAGGTCCAATAGTGTAAGCTATATTGCTAAAAAAAAATGGTGCGAAAGGTAGCACATGTCAAAATTCTAAGTTAAAGAGGACAAAACACACCTTTCACTTATTTATGTGACTCATAATAGAAATTAATGGTAAAGCTCACAGCCTTTGTGTGTGCACAAAATTACTTCACAGGCTGATCAGATGTAATTTTCAGTGGATTTCAAATGATCACAGACCATCCTTTAAGAGGTAAATTAAAATGAAATTTCCAATTTCTAAATTCAGCAGTGGGAAATTTACCAAATTTAGGAGAGGTGTTATGTGTGGAAGTGGACTGTGTGGCTGAAACACAAAAACCATAACAGCATTTTTGCTGCTGCCGGTGAGAGAGAGAGGAAGCACACCGGGAAAGAGCAAACGTATGCCATACCAGCAGGGATGCCTTGTTCACAAACAGTGATGAATGATTTAAGCTCTGTTTTAAACCTATTGTTTTTTGTTTTGTTTTGTTTTTTTTAAAATATATTTCTATCTCATTCAGTCTGTTTTATGTGTTAAATGGCTCACCTGTGGCATCCTCACACACAGCAGTGTCTTTCACATGAAACCAGCGGGTGGACCCACAGACTTCTGTTTTCTCTGATTTTGAGATGATGCAGATTCCTTTCAAAGAGAGCAGAGGTGTGAGCATGAACTTATTGTGACATGTCTTTCTCTCAAGTGTCACTTTTATGCAGGGACGCTGACATCAAGCCTAAATGAGGCAAATAAAACCAAATACGGATCTAATAATGACGATGCTAATCTTGATTTAATGCAGTAGTGGGGGAGTGTGGGGGGGGGCAAGCTATTATTGATGACTTACACCAAGATCGTCAACCATCAGCACAACCCTAAATGTGTTATAACATCATTTCAACATTTACTTGCAGAAAATGAACAATTAAAGTGTTTTAATGTCTAAGGTACATTATGATTCTATTGCTTATCATTAACTTGTTGGAGTAAATTGCCTTTTGTCTGTGAGTTACTATTTAAATGGAAAGGACACCAACATCATGACTTTACATTCAGGAATTTTTTTTAAGATTCCATTTTCAGTTCGATTCAGTTTTATTTATATAACGCCAAATCACAACGAAGAGTCGCCTCAAGGCGTTTTATTTTGTTTGTAAAGACCCTACAACAATACAGAGGAAGCCCACCAGTCAAAACGACCCCCTATGAGCAAGCATTTGGCGACAGTGGGAAGGAGATACTCCCTATTAACGGGAAAAAAACCTCCAGCAGACCCAGGCTCATGGAGGGGCAGTCATCTGCCGCGACCGGTTGGGGCTGAGGGGGAGAGAGACAGGACAAGACGGTTCCATGTGAACTAAAACTCCAGGATTTTTTCAGAATTGTTAATCAAAATACTCTTCAATAAACATTAAACAGGTGTGATTGAAGAGTTTGGAATTCATGTTTGTTAGCACTATAAGAGCAAAAATGTATTTCTTAATGTAATGCACTGTGTGACCTTACCCAGGGGTCATTGTGTGAATCTTTTTTTTTTTTTTTTTTTAATCTGTGTGGAGGTTCATGTTGTTTTACAAAATATCTCCTATTCATAAACACAGAGCTGGTTACAAGCCTGTATAACTAAAAACCTTTTAGGCAAAATTTAACCGGGGCTCCCAAAATGCATTGTGGCAAGAATCAGCCAGTCACCAAGCTCATACTTCTGTTATGTGCACCACTAACAGGAAGAAGGAATGTAAGATTGCAGCATTGTGAAAACTGACAAAGACTGCAGCTTAGATCGCTTTTGGATTCTGGGTCAGTTTTCCTTTAGTCAACAGCTACGGTGTGTTCAGTTCACAAATTCAGTAACATGGATTTTACTTAATAGTAACAACAACCACCGAATAAAGTTTCGAATGGAAGATATCTCAAACAGAACTCCATATCTTAAAACACTTGCACCAAGTCACTGACAGCAGATACTAGTTTTTCCTCTCCTGCACTTGATGATGAGATTGCTTGTAAATGGGAGCTGACTTAAAGCGCTGCTTCCGTCTGCCTTTAGTGCAGCCTTTGCCTTTCCACAGAAAAATCCTGTTGAGGGAGGATAAAGGTTCAGACAAGGAATTAGAAAATGGAAGCATCACTATGCCATGAGAGCACCCACATATAAAGAACAGAGGTGTATGTTTTAATTAGCCAGCAATGATGACTGAAGGTAATATGATCTAATTAGGCAGCAACCAACACAGAAAATATTTTATGATTAAATTAGCTATTTCTGACGATTGAAGGTGCTATATGTTTTAATTAGCCAGCAATAAAAGACTGAGGATATATGTTTTAATTAGCACCGTCTCCTGTGGCCTTAAGGCCTCAGGGCTTAAACATTAGATACACTGTTAATCAAACCTGCAGAAATGAGACTAATTGTTTTCATACTGCAGTTCTCATGTGGTGTGACAGAAATAATCCTTTCACATGGCACACCTTTTTTTTTTTTTTTCTCCCTACATTTCAATAGTCAGAGTTGGGTATAACTAGTGCTGCTCGCCCTACTTTCATCTGCTCCCAAGTGACCTGTGGGTTTCAGGAGGTATACATACAACTTTATTCATTACAACTGCAAAACTGTTGCATCCTGTTTTCATTTTCACGGGATCAAAAAAAGAAAAGAAAAAAGAAACGTAGCAGTATGGAGCAAAGATATGGCAATTTCCCAAAATGTCAAATTGACTCACTATATTTTAATAATCCTTGATCCCTAAGTACTTCTATAAATATACATTTTTTTTTTTACTAAGTTGCTAAGTAAAGCTGTCATGTAGTTTTGTTTTTATTTATCTGAATGAATCCCTGCCTGTCTCTAGGTGGCTAAAGCTTTCAAATATATAAAAACTATTAATAATGAGGGGAATATTTTGTACACGTTGTGGTTTTGAGATCTCCAAACAATAGTGTGCAGGGAGGTTCCAGAAAACTGGAGAAATAAAGCACTGGCACAATAACAGTTTATAACTATCAATTCAGTAAAATCCTTCTTAAACATTCAGGATTGCTAATGTAGCCTATGCTAATTCAGTTCTTTAAGGTGCATTTAACAATACTACACTGCTCAAAAAAATAATAAATAGAGGAATGCTTTTTAATCAGTATAGCATGAAGTCAGTTAAACATCTGGATATTGATATCATCAGTTAAGGAGCTTAACTGACCCACTAGCATATCACATAAGTATATAAACAGTTGAGTCCTTCACATTTATTCATGAGGATATTGCTGTCAGGTCTTGGAATGTTGGCATGCTGTCACAATTGTTTGAATTTATGATTTTCTATGATAAGATATTTTCTATGAGACCTCAAAGCTTTGAAGAAATTCTGTCAGCTGAATTCATGACAGAGAAATCACTTTGCATATGAAGAGTTGCAAGAGATACGAAACCTTCTTAAATCTGCCTGGACACTTTTCTTTTAAAAGGACTTTTTTCTTCTTTTTTTTTTTAAATCAGGCTTCTATGTTTAAGTTCAGTAATTTCATTTTACAGGCAATGAGGAGGTTTATTCTCCCAAAAATATAAATATAGTAGTTTCCCTGTTTTTTAAAGAATTTTTACAAAAGAATATTTTGCTGCAAATGTAATAAAATCTCCTTGGATGGAACTGGAAACATGAAAATGGTGAATTAGAAATTCACCATTTCTGTGGATTAGGGGGGTGGGGAAGTTCATCCATATCCATGCCTATGTGTCATACAGGGGAGACATGCAATCATTTGCTTTAATCCGCCCGCTGCGCAGTTTATATGAAGGCAAAGGCCCAAATATGATAAGATTTCTAAATGGATTCACATAGTATAACTACAGTGGCACAAAATGGCAGCACATTTATTTTAACAATAACAGACTAGTAGATAGGAAGCCGCAGGGGTCGTGGCAATGGAGGGACGCCGATGGGGCCCTGTGCCCAGGCCACCCATGCACGGGTAGATGGAGAACCACCAACCCACCCGGCTTCCTCCGCTGCTCGAGCCCCCTGCAAGCCGACAATGCGAGAGACCCTCGGCAGCAAAGACGGGAGCACCACTGGCCGCGTACTAGCAGTCGAGTACGCTCAGCAGCCAGTAATCATCCTTCTGCAGGTTCACCTACGGAAACCTTGTTACAGCTTTTACTTCCTCTAGTTGTAGTTCCTCCAGTTTGATTGTCGAACATTTTTTTTCTACACACAAAACGCTCGTCTCACCTACAGCTGTGTTTACAGTCTGAACACCACCAACAAAAGCTGATTCCTCAGTGCGCTGCCATGTTGAACATATTTGAAGTTCTGATTCTAGGGATGTAAAGGCTTTTGCTAGCAATGGGAAATGGCATTTGGAGGCTTTTAACAACACTGATAATTCAGACTAGCCAGAGACTGGTATTTAGTGGGTTTTGATATGAAATTATTTGATTGGCGTATAGAAGATGTGGAAAGCATTCGCTCAGTATCATTCTTATTTTTGACGGAAGTGGCATTTATCAGCTTTTGCATCTAAACACTTCATATTTTGTACTGACAAGCGCAGATAGGTCTTATGTTTTTTGTACTACGACCACAGCATATATCCTACCATACAGCATCTTTGGGAGAACACAAATACGCAAGTGTTGGAGTTACCCTGGACTGGATTGTTTATCACACCATTATGTACCTCAGGTCCTGTAGCCCTGCACTCAAAGATTGCATATTGAGATTAAAATTTCTGAGATTAATTCATTTCAAAGCATTAAAGGGGTCATTCCATGAAAAAAAAAACAAAACAAAAAAAACAATTAATACCTCCCACCTGACACCTTCAGACTAAGCTGTTTTCTTTTGCACAGTAACACTTTTGTATTTTAGGTTAAGCTAGTAGCCTACCTGCGTCTTGAATAAAAGGTTCAATCTGTACCCTAGTAGAGATGCTATATCCAGTCATCAGGTGTACCGCATGTTCCAGCAGTTCTTAAAATCCACATATGAAGTTGCATATGGAACTCATTGTCTCTGTCTATTTCATTAAATAAGATACTTTTTTTATTTCTTTCTGTCTCTGTGTGTTGGTGACCACACATAGGTTGGTATTACTTGTGCATAAATTGGCTTGGTTGTGTGCATGTGTGTGTTTGATTCTGTCTATATGCAAAGAATTGTTTGGTTATGCATGACTGCTCTTTAAGAGGGAGTGCTGTGGATTTGATGGGGTCTGGAGACCTGCTTCATTGTCTCATTCACCTGTACGCACGCACGCACGCACACTCACACACACGCACGCACGCACCCTCTGTCTCACTTTCTTTTGTTCTGGCCAGTTAAATTGATATTACCACCTCTCAGCCATATGCTGCAGTGTATGGTATGAGTGCAAAACTGGCCCGTCTTCAGTCCAGACTTTACTTCACCCTAAAACCATTTGGAACATAATAAAAGAGAAAATATGACAAAGGAGGCCCTGAACTGTTGAACAGTCACAATTCTAAGAAGGAATGGGAAAACATTTTGCTTTCAAAACTACAGATATTGGTCTCAGAGATGATGCCAATGAGTGGTGCGCATGGCCTTGTCCCAACAAAAATGATAAATGAGTTTTCAAGTGACAATGAAACTTCCCAGTTTCAACAATTCATATTTTGTCTTTCCTCTTTTTAATTAATTAGCATCACTGCTTGTACCACGCCTCTTCCCCAGCTTCAGCTAGGATGGGCTCCAGTCCCCTCATAACCCTGAACTGAATATGGCTCAAGTCATGGACGGATGGATGCTTTCATTCATATGTGCATTTTACACAGCCTCCCAACTTTTTTGGAGGCCAGGGATTCACGTGCATATCATATGACTGTAATACATAAAACTGTAATTGACCATCAGTGTCAATGCTGTACAAAATGTTAGAGAGATCATGGATCATGTGTTTAAGATTTAATTGTGGTTGGTCTTCTTTTGGCCTCTACCCACTCATGCTATGCCCCTTATCATGTTGCCGTACTCCCTAATCCAATCTACTTTTGAATGATTCATTCAAATCTGCAGCAATTGACTTAAATCTCCCACATGAATATATGCCACCAACATTCATGGTGTTTCCCTACCTGCCTGCATGAAGCATGCTGTTTTGCTTTGCCATTCACACTCACTTAACAAAGGTTAATGAGGCTGAGCCTGATGAGAATGGACTCATATACTGAAGGTATATAATACATCTTACCAGCCTATATATTCAGGCCTTACTTTCTGCAGTGTTTTTTTGTATATTTATATTAGTTTACAATTTTAACAAATTATTCCAGCCTAGCAAGCAGCTTAACACGTGCTCATGTGAGCTGAGATAATGAACATCAATGGTCCCTGAAGAAATGTCAGTAAAAACTATATAGTAACTCCATGACTACATTTTTGGAGCACTTATATTGGTGGTAAAGGTTATATAAGTAAATAATCTTTATTTTGTATGTTTTGTTTTGTTTTATTTTACACCTGTTTATTTGGAGGCTACAGTTAACGGTCAACATGGGAACAGGAACTCGTATAATTTCAAAATAATAGCTGGTGGATGGCTTCTATTTGTGATAACGTCAATAACACACAGGAAAACATGAATACTGATGGGAATTCTGGTGCTGCTAATAATAATAATTTGGATAAAAGAGAAACAGATGTCCTTTCAGTCATTAGCAGTGGACTTAAACGATGACAAATGATGGTGGTTGTGGTATTATCCGTGCCAGCCAACCCTGTTGCACTGTTCAGGGTGTAATAGCAGGGGATAATAGCTTCTCAATTATTCATATTGCCCCTGCACTCTATGGAGAATACTGTCACACAGCCACTATATGTCTTGATCTAATTAGCCAGAGGACAGAAGTAGCGAGAGGAAGAGAAAAGAGAGGGTGGAGTGATGGAAAAGGAGAACAGCAGGAAAGAAAGAGATGCAGGAAACAAGATGGTGAAATAAGGGAAGAAAGAAAGGGAAGGAACAGAAGTGTGGAAGTCATGTTTTGCCTTGAAGCTTTGCAAACACTCTTCCAACTGTGTGTTGTAAAGTACTTCCTGAGTGTATGGAATTTTCCCTGGACAATTCCTGTTTTTTGTGATTTGTGTGTACATCAATATATTCATTTATATAGGTTATCCATCCAACCATCCTTTTTCTCTTCTGTTCAACCTTTTTAGGGTCACGGGGGGTGGGGGCGGCTTTGAGCCTGGAGCCTATCTCATTTGTCATAGGGCGAGAGGACAGGTCGCCGGCCTGTTGTAAGGCTAACACAGAGAGACACACAACCATTCACACTCACATTCACATCTATGGACAATTTAGAATCACCAGTTAACTAGAATGGCCAGACTGCTTGGAGCAGATAGGGGCACGACATTAACTCAAATAACCACTTGTTACAACCAAGGTATGCTGATCAGCATACATCAAACCTTGAGTCAGGTGGACTACAGCAGCAGAAGACACTGGGTGCCACTCCTGTCAGCCAACTGTAAACCGAGGCTGCAATTTACTTGGGCTCACCACAATTAGACAATAGAAAACTGGAAAAACGTTTGCTGGTCTGATGAGTCTCAGTCTCCGTCATGTGTTCTGTAGGTAAAACGGGGTCCAACCTGGTACTAGCAGGATGTAATTAATGAAATGACCATACATATCTACAGTGGCTGACAATATTAAGCTACTAGTTTGTTTGTTTGTTTTTCAAGTTGTTTTTTTTTGGGGGGGGGGTTGTATTTCAAATAGGCAGCATGTAATGTTCTTTTTTTAATATAAATATCAATATATCAAATACTGTTGTCACTGAGGAAAGGATGTTTGCAGGATTGAGAAGTTTGCAATGACTTCTGCATGCCTTGATGAAAATTTATATTTATAAGGCAAACCTTTGCACATTATAAAGAGAATACAAGTTGACCATGACACAGACTCTGCTTTCAACAAAACAGCAGTACATGAACAAACACATCTTAGTAGTAAACACAAGGAAAATGAGCCGACACTTGCCCAGTATATGTTAGTTTGAGTAAATCAAAGCAGACACATACAATACAGCCTGCTTCCAGTTTGACTCATGGAAATAATGTAAAAGCAAGAGCTTCAGTCAGGTCTAATATGATGTTTAAAACGACTATTTGGCTTTTGGCTGACCAGAGTGTTTTTAAACAACTGCTTTCATTTTTGTCAGGGCTTCGTCATACCCAGACCACAAAATTAACGGGACAAAATGGATCAATATTGTCCACTTCCACCTGTGAGTATCATCTTGCTTGCTGATAGGTTGATGACAGTCAAAGGGGATGTCAAACAATACTGATGTTCAGGTGATGCTGCACATGCTGCGTCCCGGAACATCAGTATTGTAAATGTATTACACCTGTGAGTGACAACGTTTAACCTAATGTACCTCCTGCCCGCTGTGTAGATTCCAGTTGTGCCACTGAAACAGTTCTGATTTGTCATGGAGTCTGCAAGACTGCTGAAGGCAGTCTGCGGTTTAAGGCAACGACACTTTAGCTGGATTGAGAACCTTTGGAGGCAAGTCAACACCTTGAACTGTTAGGTTTCTCATACCATTACTGGCCAAGTTTCCCAGTGTTGCCCAAAGCAGCTCCTTATGTTTGCATACTTTCCTGGATCCAAATTTGACTCTTGCTGCCTTATATATAAACCCAGGATCCACTGTGAGGCGATAGTAATTGTTCTTCACTTCAACTGTTAGTGCTTCTGTCAGTGGCATATATAAATAATAGAATAAGGGAACAGAGTGTGTTATGAAAACAGATAATTATGCACTTTAGATGCACTAGTGTACAGTGTGGACCGATTAGCACTCATAGCTTGTATAATAAAGGGGGAAAAAGATGAAAAACAAAATTAGACATTATTTAAATGCATACATGAAGGGAGCAGTGGCTTGACAAAAATCTCAACTCCAAAAATCTACTGACTGTAAAAGCAGCTAATAAAAAGAAAATGTTCCTGCATTGCACAATGTACCCTCTCCATTCAGAGTCTTAAGAGCCTGTTGTACTTGGGTCCCCCTTTGAATTGTCTTAAGTTTCTATTCTATTCTATCTACTATTCTATTCTATTCTATTCTATTCCAAGCCCTCAGTCCCTGCTGATAAATGAAGTGGCCAGTCAGGTTATGCTAATTGATGTCTCCTCCTTTGCTTCCTTCCTCTTTTCTCCAAAGTTCAATTACATTCATCCACTGCCATCCATCACTGGAATGAAGCTCGCTGTGGGGCAAAATTAAATGTGCCAATTTCAATTAGCCAGCGTGAGGCAGTGCAGGGGACAGAGGTGACTGTGGTGGAAATTGGTTAGTGGAGGGGGTTTCAAAAATACGGGTGGGGGCAGGAGGAAGGGGCAGTGTGGGTATTGTGTGGTGTTTGGGAAGTCGAACAGCTCTGAAGAGTTTTTTTTTTTTTGGGGGGGGGTTGCTTTATTCTAGCTTCAACTATTTTTTAGTCACCTCTTCAAAAAATGTAATAAATTGCTTTGGAGGTATCCTATTAGCCTGAATATGAGGGTTGCTTTGCTTTGTGGGGTGAAATCATAAACCGAAGTCTCTGAAGTCGAAGCCTGTGGAGATGCGCCTTTAATCTGCATCCTTTTTTTCTAACGATGAGCAGTGGGTGACTTTGTCAACTGATAAACCATTTCCTTCAAAAAAACAAAAAAACAAATATGATTGTGAGTTTATGGTGTCAACCACTAGTTTTAAGTCTTATTACATGCAACATGATGTATGTTTTTGTGAATTGTGGTTCCCATGAGTGTCCAGAAGCAGGATATGGTATGATTTAGGGTGGACCTACATTGCGATTGACAAATAGCATGAGCGTGCAGTGTTTCTCAATATAATAATCAGCTGTGCCCTGTGCTCATGACGTCTGGTTTTGAAAAGCCAAAACCTTCATTTGAGGCTTTAAAAAATGCCGCAAGCAAAAATAGCAAAACAATGCAGAGTGCCAGTATCACAGTGGCTCAAAGATGGAAGGAAGGAAGAGATCATGGAAAAATACCCGTGTGGTCTTGTGCGACCTGCTGTACTAAGACATGTTGCAAATCTAAAGTATGACACAGTTCCACACCACTAATTCAGCAAAACAATTCGAAAGACGAGATGAAACGTAATGATCTACAAGAAACACGCAGGGAGAACAAAATCATTTTGGAAGAGTTAAGAAGCTTGAGCAACCCAAGATGAAAACAACAAAGCAACACTGATGAAAGAAGGACATTTTGGGAATGATTGCAGCGGAGAATGAAACCATTTTCCATAAGGTTCCCACTGTTAACTGAGCATCTCATGTCCCGTTACTGATGTCAAGCCAGCATTAAGCGGCTGGCCCACATCTATGACTGTTTGTGAATTCTTCCTGAAGTATTTCGAAAATGTTGCTGTGGTGATTTTTAAAAGCTGACACATAGAGGTCAAACACATTTCCTGTCATCGAGCTTCACACAGACCTCAATATTTTCAGTTGTGTACACACAGGAATGTATTGTGGCAGTCAGTGGAGGAGAAGCATGACAGATCACGTAGAGGATGCCAAACAACATTCTCAGAAAATTAAGTAGCATATCAATTAGTGTCTTATGAAGTAAGTAATTAATCAGTTATTCATTTTAACTGCAGGGTTTTTGGATCGCAGTGATAATAAGACTGTAATCTTTACATTGCTGTATGTTTAATTTGCCATGTGCAATGTTAATTCAATTTTGTATTAAGATAAAAAAAAAATCTAATTGTTATTAAATTAGACTAATCCCTGAAGATTATATAAGGTTAAAAATACAAAGCAGCTCAGCAGTGGGCTATTTTCTCAGAGCCGATAATAAACTCTGCTCACAGATTGAAAGGTGTGCAGCTGCTCCACAGATCCCATCCCAAACTAAAATAAAACTGCCTTCACCTCGACTTTATGTGCTTTGTCAAGACTGCTTGTTTAATAAGCAGCAAGCCAAAGACGTTTCTTTGTTACCAGCTTGTTATTAAAGCCGTAGCGGCATGACGACAACAATCAAAGGAGTTTCTTTGTGTTGCTGTTCAAGCGCCTCTCACATGATAACTAGAACTCTTTGGGCACCAGACGGGAACGGCTGATAAATAATCTCCTCTTTACTGAGGACTGGCAGACAGCAGGCCGAAGGAGAAATAATAATTTGCCGCGCCCCCCCCCTTTTCTCTCAGTATCCTCAGCAATGGGCCCGGTTTAGCCATAACCCCCGTCCTCCCTCCCTCCGGCTGAAACAGGCTGATACTTTACAGAGAAGTGATTTCAAACTTTTAAACGGTTTCTCTGTGACTTGTATATCCTCTAATTGTTATTCATAGCTCTGTCAGGAGAGGAGGAGGCGAGGAAGAGGAGAGAATGAGAAGAGGAGAGGGGAAATGTTGAGGACAGACGATGGAGGAGAGGGAACGGGATGAGATAGGGAGGAGAGGAAAGGAGGGTGGATGGGCTGACAGAAGAGAGGAAAAAGGAGAAAATTAGAAGAGGAGAAATTAAAATGGAAATAGGAAAATTAGGGAAATTACAGAAGAATAAAGTAACGGGAAAAAGGGATTGAGACACAAAAAATAAGTTGGGTGAATTGATACTGCCTCTTCAATTTCCTCACATTTTTTAAATTATTAGTCTCTGTTCAGATGCCTTAATTTTGTGAACTAATTGCAAAAAAACTTTTACCTGTCCTCTTCTGTGTGTGATCAATTTGTGGCCGTTACATGTGCAACTGTTTTCAGCAGGCATCAGCAATTCACAAGTGAGACTCACGCATACTACGCAAGTTCCAAAAATCTCAATTTTTGTATGGTACTGTGCAAAAGTCTTGAGCCGCCACTCATTTCTTTATATTGTGCTAGGGAAATGGAAAATGGTTGTAACTGTTTATTGAAACTTGTAGAAACATACATGGAAATACAGTTTATAAGACAAAAATAAGACTAATAATACATTTCTGACAAGCTGGAAAATCAATATCTGATATGACCACCTTTGCTCTTGAACACAGCCTGAACTCTCTTAGGTACGCTTTCTTGTAATTTGCGTAGTCTACAGGAATGGATCTCCAGGCTTTTGCTCGATTGTCTGTGAAGGTGTTTAGGTACAGGCTCTGATGGTGTGTAACTGATGGGTGTTTGATTGCATGTTTCTGTCCAGGTATGCTTTTATTGCACTGGCAGTGTGTCTGGGATCATTTTCAAGCTGAAAAAATTAAACAGCTGAAAATCAAATGCTTTCCAGATGGCTCTGAATGATGGATCAAAATCTGACAGTACTTTTCTGCATCCGTTATTCCATCAAATTTGTCAAGATCCCCATCAATGCAGCCCCAAACATGACACAGCGGCCACTGCTGGAGACACTCATTGTTGTACCTCCTGAACCTGTCCATACAGTACATATTAATGATGATTTGAACCAAAAAATTCAAATTTGGATCCATCACTCTATAAGACAACTGATCTTCACCCTAGTTTCTGTATAATTTGACATACCCAACCCTGTTCTCCCCATTTCCCTTCCTTAAGAAAAGGTTTTTTGACAGCCATCCTTCCACTCAGACCAATTATGATGAAGGTTCAGTGAACAGCAGATGGATCAACTGAAGAACCAGACTGATAAAGGTCTACCACTTCTTTTGTCCTCCACTTGTCCAGTTTGCTCATTCTAAGGACACACTACAAGTTTTGCCAATTTTTCTGGGAATAGGTCTTTGGGGATCTCAGTGCAAAAATACTATCTTATGTTTGTCAGATTTTGCTATCTTTGGGATGCATTCAACTAAGGAAATTTGAAGAAATTATGTGTCTTTACGGCAAGTGGCTAGTGACATAATGCCTGAAAATTAGCTCTTTGCTAAGTTGTGACACTTATTCATGCCTTGAGTTAAGCACCTTTGTATGTTTGAATCATTTATAGGTCAGTGTAGCTTCATTTAATTTAAAAAAATGAAAGTGGTCAGGTACAAGGACTGGACTGAAAATGAAAAAGCGGGCTTTTAAACAGTATTGTCGTGCACAGTAAAATTTGACACTTAGGCCAGATGTTAGTAGAAATGAATCAGGGCTCTCAAGGAACTTTGGAAAATCTATTATCAAACAGTGAAAGCTAATCGTGTTCCCAGAGGCAGTTCTGAATACTTTTTCTGTCTTAAGATCCTTGACTGAATATCTTGTGTTCAAAGTCACTGTGAAAGCTAGAAGATATATATATATATATATATATATATATATATATATATATATATATATATATATATATATATATATATATATATATATATATATATATATATATATATATATATATATATATATATATATATATATATATATATATATAAAAATAAATAAATCATGGGGATAACAACAGGGTTTATTCCTAGCTAAACCAGAATAATTTAATACTTACTTTAAGACTTAAAATGAATTTTAACTGGCTCCCTCTGTTTAAGCTGTGTATGTGGGGCTAATCTTAGTTTTGTGAGTTCAAATAAAAATATTTGCACTTTAAGATTGTGACACATTCTTTTCCACGGCAGTACTCCTAACACTACCAAGATCTTCATATTAAAATATCCTTAATATTTAAAAGTATCTAACTATATCTGCGCTTCTGTCTCATCTAAGTTGAGTGGGAGGAAAAAGTGAATATCTGGGGCATATGACAGGGAATTTGCCTGAACCTGAAGACTCATGAAAAAGTGACTGTAAAAGCAAATCATAACTGACTTATTAATGCAGTGTCATACATAAAGCAGTCCCTTGTCATTTACTCCATTCTGACCAGTTTTTATTCATTCAGCAGTTTTTATGACAAAATCAATAAGGAATGTCTTAACTGCAGGTACTGTGTGCCTGAAGCTTCATTTATGAATGTCAGTAAAAACCTGTCACACCACAGCTGCAGTGTCACTGTGTGTTCTCGGGTTTCCAGTAGTATATTACAGCCCTGACCAAAGGGGACAGCATCACAAAGGAAGGAGCAAAATTAGACAATTAGTCTTTTTTATGCAAAACAAACAAACTATAAATAAAATACTTGAGGCTGTTTAGAGGCTATATAAACACGGATGTATTAGCAGAGTAATCTTGTCACTCTAAAATGTAAAATTTATTTTCTCTTCTTATTTGTGCATTTGCAAGATTTTTAGTGCTTATTGCTTTTCGTATCAATGACGCCAAACAAATCAATATTTATTATTGACCTTAAAATTCAATGAAAATATTCCGAGTGGCTTTTCCAGCAGCCCTACTAAAGTTAATGCTAACAACTGGAGAAGAGGGAAAACAAAGGGACCAGAGAGAGAGACAGAGAGGAAGAATGGCAAATCGCAATCTGAGGGTAAGAACAGTATAACCTAGCACTTTAGCTTCACAAGTATATAAATCCTCCCCGTGGAAGCATTTAAAGGGGGAATTCCTGCATTTTTGGAATATGAATTACAAGCCTTGACAGAGCATATGCATCAGAAACACTGAATATGTATTCAAATAACACTAGAATGGCACTGCCTGATTTTTAAATCATTGTATTATGTTTAGTCTTTCACTGACCTTTTTGTCTGGCATTTCAATTACAACACAGTACAGTAAGACTGGTGGCCGATTTGAGCAGCAACACTCATTACAGCTGTACTGTTGGCATTGTGGTGTGCAGTGTCCCTGGTTATCCATAAACCTTCATTAAATTATTTTACCATCTGGATGACTGATTAAAATTACCGGTGTGCGCGGGCAAAACCAAATTACTAGCCTCCCTTGATAATACTAATATTAAGAAAGAGTTTCAGCCTGCATTTATGTGTAACCATTAGAACTAGAAGAACTCCAAGGTCTAGAGGTGAGGTCAATGTTATGAAGGCAGATCTGGTGAATATGACTTAAAAGCATCATAATGAATAAGTACAAAGAAACACTCCATGGTTCTGGGTTCAGATGGAAGGAGCAAAACAAAAAACAAACTAAAAAAACAGCAGTAATAATAATAATACAGTTTCTTTCTCTCTATCTGATTGCCTGGCTTGCTGGATGTCACCCTATTCTTTAATCTGTTTAGTATCTAATTGTGAGTAATGATGCTATTGGCTGATATGGCATGTAGCTCAGCCAGACCCTCTGTGCCCAGTCTGCATATCTAACCCATCTGTGAACCACACATAGACATAGCCGAGGACATATTAATACACACACCAAAGCAACTGGCACATACACACATCACTGCAACAATCTTGGTTTAAAACACACACACCCACACACACACACACACACACACACACACACACACACACCATAGCAACTGTCAGTTTTAGCACATTGGCTAACCAGTGGATTCATAACACACCAAATTAGCTTTAGATTTGCAATGAAAAATCAGTTCATTAAAAAAGCATTAAATATGAGTGGGTACTGTGTGTGTGTGTGTGTGTGTGGTGGCATTGATGGGGGTGTGTGTTAATCTAGCCTTTTTTTTTTCTTCTCCATTTACATTCTCCCCCCTTTGCGCCTGCCTTGTCGGCTTTTCTAGTTCCGGCATGATCACACGTCAAATGGCTGCAAGTCTTCTTTTAAATTGGAATTAATGCCACGTGTAGCCATAACCATGCAGAGGTATCCTTTTAGCCTGTTCACTCACTGAATACAGTCATTTGTCCAGTTGTTGATCAGAAGGCTTTTGGGTACAAACAGCTAGTCACACTCTAGAGATGGTCCAATCAGGGCACTTTGAACTTTGGCAAATGAAACAACAAAAGTTCAATTGGTCCAGTCAGATAAGGGAGTTGGTTTGTTTGTTCATTTATATTGCACTGAGAGATAAAGCACAACGACTTTTCACATTTTAGTGTATCTGACTGCAGATACACTTTTAAAATGCTGCTCTAAACTGCAGAGATCATTGCCGAATGCTGAAAGTACTCCATCTACTGTATGTTGACTTTCTTCCAGACAAAAATACTTAAACTTGCTTATATGATGGGAAGTCAAACTTAAAGGAAAGGAGGTTTAAGAAAAGTTACTGTGCAGACTAAAAAGCTGACAGCTTTTTCCTTAGGAGACAGGAAGGTAATTTGTCACCTGAATTATGTGAGGAAAAAGGAGAGGAATGTAAGATCTGCAATGTTTCTGCCTAACTGGTGTTGTTGTTGTTGTTCAGGTGACAGTGGGAGACAAGGGCAGAACATTGTATAAAGTTGGTAATAAACTGCTGCACACTGAGCTGTTACATTGTAAGAAAAAACAAATCTTCCTCAGAATGGTTCATGCAGTTCCAACAGTACATAAATTCAAAGTATATTTTTGGAGTTTACAAATGTAGGCAAGTATGATGTAAAGACATTTTTAGCAAAAATGACATACCTGTGTATATACATTTTTTTTGAAGATGTAATTAGAATTGAAACCACTAAAGCTTTAATGTATCATTATAATAGATTATGAGAATAGATCCAGGGATGAGGAAAACGCGGTCTCTCTAGAATCCACATAGACTTCTCTGGGGCTGTTGGCTTTTTGGCAAAGAAGTGTGGGGGATCAGAGAAAGAGAGATGATGATTATGGAAATGAGCAAGCTCTCTTTCTGAAAGATTAAACAGGCCACTGATTGCTTTTACATAACCTTCATTCACAGACACACAGACTTGCTCTCTCTCTCTCACTCACACTCACACAGACACACACACACACACACACTTTTCCCCCTGCTTTTCTCACTGCATTGTCTGTTGCCTCTCCTGTGTAAAAGTGCCCTCTTTCTCAACCTCTCCTTTGTTGTATTCAACTTCAGACACACAACAAAACACTGCCATATACACACAGCGCCGGACAGCTGCAGATTGAGTCATCAGACCCCAGAGGTCAATACTGCTCCATAAGAGAGCCTGCTGTCTGTTCTCTGTGTGTATAATTTTGCATGGGTGTAATGCCGCTGTTGCTATAGTGTGCCGTTGGGAGGATATGCTTTTCTGTAGGCCAGCTCAGAAGTTAGCAACATCCTGGCTCCAAACAGAGTATTGTTTTATTGAAAAGAAAAAATAAATAGCTCTGTGTGAAATATGTTGGTGATATTTACACAATTTTTTAAACAAGATCATTTTCATTCAAATGATATCTCACAAAGTAAAATGCTAATTTGAGGCTATAAAACAAACTATATCACAGTCACATTGCTTCAGGATCACTTCCACTAAGATGTTGCATTTGCCTTGACCGAGTTTCCGTAGTCTCGTTTAGCCATTGTTAGCTACTGACTTGTCTGTGGACAAATAATAGCTTCAAAGTTCCTGATTGGGTTTGTACTTAGATATTTAATGTTAAGCTTGTGTTTACCACAGACCTTATTTGAGGCATCTACTCAAAAAACTTGGAGAGGAGGAAATGAGAAATGCAAAATGCATTTCCAGGTTTTTGGATATATATATATATATATATATATATATATATATATATATATATATATATATATATATATATATATATATATATATATATATATATATATATATATATATTAAATATAATATAGTACTCGAAGAGCATATGGTAGAGGGATGCAGCATATAATGATGCTCAGTGACTAGTGTCTCGTAGAGCAGATCACATCAACCTCCCTAAACAGGAACCTTCATGGGGGTAGACATCCAAGAAAGAATCGCAAATATGAAGAGCTGGACCAGCACCAGGCCCTGCCATGATTCACACCTAGTGGCGAAAAAAGCTAACTGCACTCCACGAGTGCCTGGCAGAACAAGTGGACCAGATGGTAATGGAGGAGACACACCTTTCATGGTTAACTAAAGGCTGGACAGTGCTGATCCCCAAGGATCCCCAGAAGGGACTGGTCCCATCTAGGTACCAGCCAGTAACCTGCTTCAGCACAAGATGGAAGCTCCTGTTAGGTATCACATCAAAGGCATCACAGGCACATGGCCTAATACATGAGCAAGGCCAGAATGGAATTTTTAGAAATACCGGAGGGGCAAAACACCAGCTACTAGTTGATAGACTGGATTGACTGTAAGGAAACCTATAACTCGGTGCCTCATACATGGATACTGAAATGCTTAGAACTGTACAAGTTGAACAGGACCCTAAGAGCCTTCTTAAGGAATTCAGTGGGGATGTGGAAAACAGTGGTAGAGGTCAACTTCAAGCCAACTGCACAAGTCACGATCAAGTGTGGGCTCTACCAAAGAGATGCTCTATCCCCACTGTCGTTCTACATAGGCCTGAACGCCCTCAGTCAGATCATTAACAAAACTGGCTACAGATACTGACTATGGAATGGGGCAAACCTTAGCCATTTCCTCTACATGGACAACGTCAAGCTGTATGCCAGGAGTGAATGAGACGTTGATTGTTAGAACCCAGGGGAATTGCACTACCAGAAGGCAACATTGCAGACACTGAGAATAGCTACAAGTACCTTAGAATCCCAGAGGCAAATGGGAACCATGAAGAGGCCACTAGGAAAGCTGCAACCGCTAAATATGTACAGAGGGTAAGTCCTGAGGAGTCAACTGAATGGGAAGAACAAGATCTGGACAATCAATACCTACGCCCTGCCACTCATCAGATACCTTGCTGGGATAATAGGTTAGTCAAGGAGGAGATGTAAGTCATCAAGACAAGAAAGCTCCTTACTGTATGCTAAGCAGAAGGAATGAGGCAGAGGGCTAGTGAGTGTCAGAACCAATAACCAGAATGAAACAACAAAGATCCATGAGTACATCAGAAAGATGGCCATAACTGAACATGTGTTTAGTGAATATCTCAGGCAGCAGAAAACTGAGAATGAAGAGGCACAAGAACAGGAACCAGCAAGGGAGAACAGGCCCTTGCACAGCATGCACCACCGGTAGATAGACTGTCTTGATTGGGGTAGGCTAGTTTGCTAATTGTGTACTTCAATGCTTTGTTTGATAGAAACACTCTTTTATCTGCGCCTTAGTTGTTCACCAGGTGTTATTGTCATCCATGTCAAGATACTCACCTGCCATTCAGTCTGGAGCACTAGAGTAGCTGCCACATCCTCAGTGAGCAACAATTCAATCCTGGGAAAGCTGTGGATTTCAGTGTTTCTCAGCGACCCCTCTGTCTGCCCACTTTCCACCATCAAGACAATCACAGAACTCAGCCTCCCTGCAGCCTCCCATATTGTTGCACTGTTGCGTAGCGTAGCTCTTAAATGGGCAGAATCATTTGTCTAATCCAACCCTTTTGAATCTATGTCCCATTCACAGTTCCTTGAAAGTTTCCATACCATCTTTTGAAATCCTCCTGGCGAGAAGAAAGCTGTCCAATGGTTGTTTAATCTCAGACAGGTCAATATGTCTGTAGAAGAATTTTCCTTCCAGATACAAACTGGCAGTGGCTAACCAACCGGACACAGTAGTGGTGGACAAGCAGAGGAAGAAAGCCTTAGTGATAGATGTAGCAATGCCAAGTGATGGCAACATCAGGAAGAAGGAACATGAGAAGCTCAAGAAATACCAAGGACTGAGAGAAGAGCTAGAGAGGAAGGCGAAGGCAATAGTGCTCCTCATAGTAACTGAAAGACTCAGGCCAGTGACTCCCCAGCTGGGAAAGTGCCTCCAACAGTTTCTAGGAGTGACATCTAAGATACAGGGCATGGGCCTTAAGCTCCCAGGTCTCTGGTAGAGGACCTGAGCTTGAAGGACAAACACTACCCATTCTTTTAACACTTATTCTTCATTATAAAGAAGTGTCATAGCTGTATCCCTCAAAATTTGTAAAGGAAAACCCCCCCACAAAAGCCTTTCAAACCACAACAAAATTTGAGTTCATAACTTGAATGAGAGATATGCTTTTTTTTTTCTTTTTTCTTTTTAAATAAATTGTAGCAAGATGCATATTGTGCAAAATTTGCAATGAGGATAGAATGTCCATCAAAGATAAACTATTTCCAATAGTGCAGTCCAAGTTATAAGTGTCCCAGAAACTTATATACAAATAGGCACAAAGTCAGACATTACTTTTCAATAGTGCCAGTGGAGCTGTGACAGGCCTTGGAGGAAAAAGTACAATTCCCATCATTTCTTATGATAGTTCAAGCTAAAATGTAATGATGTGCATTCCAGCATAGGGAGTGCTGTGACCAGTTAGTCAGACCTGGATTATAATGCTTGCTGTGTGCACTTTTTACTTGATATCTGCAAAGCCATTAGTGGAAGGAAACAGCGCTGGGACATTTTAAATGTCTGATAGGTAAGTGTAAGTCTTCCAGTTTTATATGCAAAAAGAATTGTTAAATCTTATTTGGTTGCAATTCCACCAGCATTTAAAACTACATATGCCAGTGGGAACGTAGGTGTGCCCGTAGGTAACAGAAGGTTGATGGCCAGCAGGGGATAACTCCTAGTTACAAAAAGACTTCCTTAGTAGTTTGAAAGTATATGGGGAAAATGTCCTTTAGATCCCTTTCTCAGTGACCACAGTAAATACTTTCCTGATCACTTTATGGGCTCAATTACTAGTTTGAGATGATATTGAATAGAACATTAAACCCATTTTGTTAATTATGGTCATTATTAGTCATAAAGAAGAAACATTCAGGATATTCTAATTTGCTAATGATTTTTTAGTCACAAGTCTTCAGCAAATGAGCTTGCATTGATGCTAGTTTTCTTAGTCAGATCCACCCCACACATCCATTTTCAAAACCCCAAGAAGGCAATGGAGAAAATGCTCAGCTCAAAATTTCTCAAAATAGGTATTCACGAAATAATAACATTGCAGCGCATCATTCTTTTACACCAGCTATGGGTCTTACTCAAGAGGATACTGTATGTCAATAAATAAACAGGAGCATTTAGCATAGAATCAATCTAACATAGACATGATAACAGATGAGAAAAGCATTAAACCAACATTATTTTTGATGGCCAATGGGGTAATTTGCAGTTGCAAGAATAAGTGTATTTGTATAGAAGTGTATGAGAAAATGACCGCCGGCTCCCTTGATATGACATCAGAAAGTGATTTCCTGATTAATTTTGGATTTACCTTCCTACTGCATCCTTTGGGATTACATTTCTAATATATTTCTGTCAAGAAGTTTTGAATACCATTTGGACCTCAAATTGGTTGGGGACCTGTTTAAATCTTCCTGTGACACAGCTTTGAGTACCAACCCAGATTCTGACACACAATAGTCCATCTGGTGGCTTCAAACGGTGATAAGCTTTTTACTCAACTAATTGCCAAAACAACCTTCATTTTTTTTCTATAATTGTATGAGATTCCCCCTCTTTTTTTTTTTCCTCAGGACATGCAGCAGGTGCATCACACAGATGTTACAATTGGGGCAGATTTTGCCGCTGTGTTGATCCTTGCAAATAAAAGGTTTCCCACCTGAGGATGTGCCTGACAGTCAGCGACATTATCAACAAAGTTTTCCCTTTTAGCATCAACAAAGAGATGAAGGTGCTCCTCTACTATTCAAGTTCTTGCTGGATATTTTAACAAGTGTTTGCTTTAAAAATGTCATTAGTTTGACTGTGCGTCACATTATTTAGTTTATCTCAAAAAAAATGAAATGTTGTGATAGTTCTTGATTTATGGAGCATAGCAGTTAATTTATGTTAGGGCTGTGAATGAAATTTGTAAAATTCAAATATATGATCGAATTTAAAAAAAAAACACTTTCAGTTTTGAAAGTTTCAGTTTGTGGTATTGAAGCTGGATTTAACTGATGTTTTTTTTTTTTTTTTAAATATGTGTCGCTCATGGTTGATGTCAGCAATAAGTTAATGGGCTAGGTTTAGGGTTGGAGCTTCTGTCAGTTTCTTACTGGAGGCTGCTACTCTCCAGTTTGTTTTTTTTCTTTGGTAACCCAGTGCTGGGTCAAGTATGGACAAACCCAGTACTGAGTTAAAATACAAAGCTGCTGGTTTGAATTTTTTTTATTTTTAAACTATAATTATTGGGTCAAATTATTGGACTTGCCCATATTTGACCCTGCACTTTACTGCAGGGTGCATGCTATAGTTTCAGATTTTCTACATTCCAGGCAAAACATTCTCTCCAGTTCTTATGGTAAATTGTGATAAAATTGAAGCTTTCTAAAGATAATTCATTCAACTTGAACCTGATCTATCTTGTCAACTTTTCTTACAATGTCAATCTTTTCAGTCTCTAAACTGACTGTAATCATAAAACAAGTAAAACAATTTATTTCTATTAAAATCATTAATAGTTTTGTTTCATCAGTGGATTTATATTACTATAAGAGAAATATAAAGTACATGCAGAGAATAACTGCAGAATACAGAGCCACGAGTATAAAAATGTATCATCAGCTTTGTTAAACTTAATCAGTCAACTTGTTGGAGAAGATGGTGGAAAATCTTTTGGCTAAAAAGCCAGATAGTTTTCATCATTCATGCGCCAAACTAGTGCTGACAGGATGTCATAGATGCAGACATAATAAAGCTAATATTGCTCTGTGTTTGCTACAAGTAAACAAACTGAAACAAAAATTCTGTAAGGCTACTGTTTACCTTAACAACATAATAGAATATTGTGCTGCCCCGAGGTTTCCAAAACATTATTAACCACCTTCACCTTCAGACAAACATTACAAACTATGCAACATTAAAGAGAGAGCCAAATGTTACAGGTCCTGTACTGCTTCTTCAATAAAACTCTTTCAGTGTTATTGAAGGAGATTCTGTTTCAGGTAGTTTTCTGCAAAATATTCTGCAGGAAATTCCTCCTTGAATAATAATAATAATAATGCCTTAGACTTATATAGCGCTTTTCACGGTACTCAAAGCGCTTTATAATTCTGTGCACCATTCATTCACACCTCAAGCATACTTGGTGGTGGTAAGCAACTAATGTAGCCACAGCTGCCCTTGGGCAGTCTGACAGAAGCGTGGCTGCCAATTTGCGCGCCTATGGCCTCTCGGACCACCACCAACCACACAACCAGATTCACACTTAGGCAATTTGGGTTAGGTGTCTTGCCCAGGGACACAATGACGGCACACGCTCAGACGGGAACTCAAACCCACGACCCTTCAGTTGCGAGGTGAGCACCTACCCACTGCACCACTGCCACCCCAGCTATTCAAGATATGAATGCCCAGAAAATGGAAAAGTTGAAACCATGTATCTGTAATATCAAGGATCATGTTTTCCTGTAATACCAGCATTGTAGGGCATGATATCACTGATTGTCTTTACAAGAAGGAGTGATTGCCACCTCCACCAAATGTCCAAATATGCTGGTCCAAACCTTTTAAAAACAGAAGAAACACAACACTCTGATACCAGGCACCGCCACTGACAACTTTACTGTATTCATTTCTTATTCTATAAGTGTCACTCCCAGTCCTGCATGCTTTACGCGATTGTGGCTGTTTTACACTCAGCTGAAAGAATTACATTCCACAGAGTGGAATGAAAGCCATTGATGGGGGGGAGAAAAAAAATCTGAGGACATCCTCTTTTGATAGAAAGATTCAGAAAGCACAGGTTGCAGAAACTTAACAGCTGTGCTTTCAGCATTTAAAGTCCATTGAAAGCATGATTTTATTTTCATATACACCACAGATGTTTATGTGGTTACTGAAAGAACAAATGAATATGAATTTTTGTTTTCATAGCAGAGCTATACATCTGTTCCTGGTGACAAATTTCCTAGTTATTTAAACAAAAGAAAAAAAACATAGACTGGTCAACGATATAAGAAAAATATAAGAAAATGTGGAGAGCACTTTTAATTTCGAGCCCAACCCAATGGGTAAAATTAAATATTTTCACGTGCATTTGTAATTATGACTGACTGTTGCAAATGGATAACAGTCATATTCTTCAGTTGTTAGCAGCTCTAGCTATGCAGAATGTGGTTATATATTGCTTTGGCTGAGAGATTATGTCAGTTTACTGTTGACACAACCTACATAAAACTGTTATTTTCTACATCAAAGTACTGTAGAACTTCCATTGATCACACAGCCGTTTACTTTTCACCTCACTCATTTACAGCTTCCATGTAACCCTGGCTAGTGGAGGGTAGCATTGTAACTGGTGTTGAGCATAGATAAAACCAGTGTTGAGCATAGATAAAATATGAATAATTAATATAACTGACTAGTAATTTTACACTGACTATCAAGGGATTAAACAGTCTGATGAAACCAATAGAACCACATCATCTGCAAAAAGCAGATTTGGGATCCGTAGACCAGCTAATGTGGCACCCTCCGTCCCTTGGCTGTGGTAGAAAATCTGTCCAAAAAGATTCTTAGAGAATCTGGAAAAGTCCAACACCCAAAAATTAGCCCAACTATTGCTAACAGTGCAACAGTCTTACTATGGCTGCAACGGACTGAATAGCCTTGAACAGGGGTATTCAACTCCAGGCCTCGAGGGCCAGTGTCCTGCAGGTTTTAGATGTGTCCCTGATCCAACACATCTGAATCAAATGGCTGAATTACCTCCTCAGTATGCAATCAAGTTCTCCAGAGTCCTGCTAATGACTTCTATATTTCACTCAGGTGTGTTGAAGCAGAGACGCATCTAAAACCTGCAGGACACCAGCCCTCAAGGCCTGGAGTTTGATACCCCTGGCCTAGAATGTGTATCAGTGGGATTGAGGAGATTATGGGACTATTATTTGTAGCAGAATTTGTGTGTGTGTGTGTGTATATCTATCTCAATCCGCATGTGTGTATTCTAATCCATCTGTGGGTACTGAGATCCATGTGTGCGTATTCAGATACGTGTGTGTGTGTGTGTAAGTGTAATCAGATTTGTAGATGTGTGAATAAATCTGTAAATCTGTACAGAGCTTTGCAAATGTATACAGGAATCTGCAAATGTGTGTTCAAAATGTGTGTGTGTAATCAGATTTGTAAATGTGTAAATGAATCTGCATATAGTCTGAAGTCTGAAAGTTTTGTTTTTTACCTAGCAAACCTTTACATTAACTAGCAGAAATGAGCTAGTTGAAGCTGTTGGATAAAAGACTCACTGTATATTAAGCCAGTGATGTGCCTGGAACTCACAATATAACAATAACTCAGGAAATTGAAGATGATTTGAATTAAGTCTTAGCTTTATGCCTCTGGTTCATCATATAGATAAAATAAGGCAACAGAATGAATGGTGATGATGATGATAATCAAAAATATGTGCAGCCTACTTGGAGCAACAATAACTAACTGCCTAGTTACCACACAGATTTTAATACATATTCAGAGTCTAGAGGCAGGCTGAAAAATGTTCAAATATGGCTGATGTAAGAATGGTCCATGTATTTGCTTTGCTATATCCAACTAAATATTTCCTGAAATGTGAATTATCATAGTAACGGTGTACAATTGCCTCTGTCTGGTAAGCCCAGACAGTCAAAGTAAATAAGAGAACAGACTTTTACAGCGGTGACAGCTGACGGATAACTTTGAATGCAAAAGGAGGTGAAGAGCTGAGCATGATCGGGGCAGTTTCATGCAAACCTCACGATACTGTACATCAGTTGTAAAGGGGGGTATCAAACTCATTTAGTACATGGTTCACATGCAGTCCAATTTGATTTCAAGTGGGTCAAACCAGTAAATCCACTGCATAATAATCTACATGAAAGAAAATCTAATTATCTGAAAACATTTATATTTTTTCATTTAATGAACACCCATTTACAAAATCATCACGCCTCAGATGTCTTAAGAAAATGAAGAGCAATTTCAACAATATATATCAGTTTTTCCACATTTATTAAGTCTACCTTATACATTACAATCAATATACAATTTACAGATCAAAGTTGATCTATGAAGACACAAAACAAATCTACGTCCCTACCCTCACCTGTGGTCACAAGTTTTGGGTAGTGACCGAAAGAACGAGATCCACGAATACAAGTGGCACAAATGAGCTTCCCACAAAGGGTGACTGGTCTCTCCCTTAGGGATAGGGATAGGGTGAGGAGTTATTCGGCAGGGGCTCAGAGTAGAGCCGCTGTTCCTCCACATCGAAAGGAGCCAGTTGAGGTGGTTCAGGCATCTGACTGGGATGCTTCCTGGGCGCCTCTTGGGTGAGGTACTCTGGGCTTGTCCTCCTGGGAGTAGGCCTCAGGACAGACCCAGGACACGCTGGAGAGGTTATATCTCTCGGCTGACCTGGGAATGCCTCGGTGTCCCCTCGTATGAGCCGGAGGAGGTGAATCTGGAGAGGGAGATCTGCCCCTCGACCCGGTCCCGGATAACCAGAAGAAGATGGATGGATAATAAACTTATCTGCAGTGTTTAGAAAGGATACTGAATTCTAAAATGCACTGATGGTAAATAGTTTTGAGGACTTTAGAAGACATAAAAGTAATTATTAGTAAGACCTGTGCTAACTGAGCATATAAAACCTGCGTGACTTGATTAATGACATGTTGTCGCTCTTTCTATTTGACTTCTGCTTTTCTTTCCTTTCTTCTTGACCTCTGTTCATGATTCTCTGACACTTTGAATTGTTAAGAGTTAAGTGTGATGTCTGAGGACAGAGGATCTGTGTCACAAACTCTGGAGAGCATCTGGAGAATCTGCTGCAGGAGTCGATCGTCAGTGCAGACCTCTCCCCTGGGCCTTGACATGCTTTTAAACTATAAGGTTTACACAACTTACAGTTAGCCCAGTTTAATCAGTGCCATTACTACAAGTAGCACAGGGTTTGATTTTGGTAGTGCTGCTTAAATTAATCTAAGTTTTTAGGGGGTCTGATTTTTCAAGATGAGGTCTGTGCTGAGATCTTTGCATCCGAGGGCTGTGGTCGAGCGTGAATTCAACTGGACTGAGTTTCTGGTATGTTTAGTTCTTGTAGAAAAAAATCTGTGTGTTAGGGTACCACATAGCTATGGAGGCTTGTTTCCACCACAATGAAAAAAGAGAGAAAATTTGCCATCTGTAACTCCATACAGAGCAGTACAGTGCTTTAAATGTACTAAATTTCAATTTCTGTTTGAATGTATGACATGCTGGTACAACATTTCTTGTGGAGTTACTGTTGATTATGACAAAGTTAATGTGACAGTGGGCTCCTGGAAATAAAGTTTTCATGATTTTCTAAAATTTCTTGTTTTTAGGTTTGCATAAAGTCATCTATGTAGCTGCAGCACTGAAGGCCATTTTCACAGCATAGTTGTTGGCACTATTAGGATATTTATGAATGAATACAAGATTGCGACATGTTCTTTTAAATCACTTAAGGTTTCAACTTAAGATTTTGTTCATGTGAGTGGTTCTTGCACATGGCCTGCTGCGTTTTACATGACGTGAAGGTATAATCTGTTATGCAGATGGAAGATTGCATCAGGATTTACACATAATGTACAATATAGTGAAGGTTTGCATGAAACTGTACGGCATCTGACCTGATCATGCTGAGCTCTTCACCGCCTTTTGGAGTCACAGTTGCACGAGTAGGGAGGAAATAAAACTGCAGCTGTGGAAGATCTGCACAGCAGATGTGGCGTGTCTCTTTCAAAAAAGAAAAAAAAAAAGACAGACCTGGAAGAGATTTGGAACTTTTATTTAAATATTAAGCCCATAATTACAAAAAGAAGGTTGATATTTTTACTTGATATTCAGTTTTACTCTCTGTTGCAACTTGACCACACTGTTCCAATCCAATTCTACAGTTTTTGTATTTCTTTTCAATGGAATTTAAAATAATAAATAGCTTTTTTTTAATGTGTGTGTGTGTGTGTGTGAGAGTGTGAGAGTGAGAGAGAGAGAAACCACTAGGGGGTGATCTGTTGGCAGCTCAGCTCCTCTCTGCACCTGACGGTCCAATACATACATACAATACATACAATACATACACATACATACATCTAATGATGTGATTACAAAATTTAACATTGACACCCCCCCTCACCCACCCAGTGACTCCAAAAAGGTTGGTACTCTGAGCTGTTGTTGGTGCATAAGCAGCCCTCACCCAGGATTAGCTTGACTTAAGGAAACCCTACCACGGACATATAGCCCCTGAGAAATCCCTCCACCATGATAAGGTGGTGCCTTTTTGTTTCATATTTTTAATGGAGGAGGAATAAGGTTAGGCTGTAAGACTTATCTTCCGGCATGAATGAAGGTTTATGCTGAAAGATTATTCTAACAGTCTAACTGAATATGTAGACTCTGTCTTGGTTATCAGGGAGCTGGTGGCCTCCCTAACTAACTAACTAAATTAGCATTTCACTTACTACCTTACTGACTGGCTGATGGGTTAATTTTACACGTGAATGGTTGTTTACCGTGTTTCTGTTTTCAGTGCATTCAAGGACATCCAGCTGATAGAAAACATTCCCCATGCACCTAACCAACTTACAGACTCCCTGGCAAACTGAATGAATAACTACATTACTGACTGGCTGCATGACTGGTTAATTAACTTACTGTCTGTCTGTTTGTAGTGTACCCAAGGACATCCATCCAGCTTGTACACAAACTATTTCACTCACAGACATCTCTCCTCTCTGGAGTGACGGGAAGAATATTTCCCTGTTTACTCAAGTGCCACTTCATGATTAAAAACTAATCAGGCTTCAGCCAGACTGGGATCCCCCTACACACTGACGCAGAATGAACTGTAATTATCTTAGCAGTGGAGTAAGAAGTGAGAGGCACAGAGACATGCAGAGAAAGAGCGGTGATGAAAGGGAATAAAGAAGAGGATAAAAACACAACTGTGAGGAGAAGGTGAGTGGTCTGAGTCAAAGTAGTAAAAAAGAAAAAAAAAACTGAGATAAAGCAGGAGCTGTGACGGAAACCAAAAGTTCATAAAAACAAGATAAAGGGAGGTAAACAGAGGGGCCAAAGGGTAAATGTATGCAGCCCCTAAAATTAAAAGCGGTTAATTATACTGACCTTCTCTGCAGCATTTAACCTCACAGTGTTCATTTTGTCTGAGATGACAACTTTATGTTTGGTGAAGCTGCAGATTGCAGCTCAGTTACAAACATGTTTCCATCAGATATTTTTAAGTCTACAGATGCAGGCCGAAAGCTCAACTAAAAAGTTTAACAGTTTAACAGTAGATGGGATGAAAGGGAAAAATATTGTGAGCCTGTGAACTTGGACTGCAACATCCAGTGATTTGTAGTTGTTTTTCCACTCTGCTCTCGCTGAAGCTGCTGAGTCATGCTTTTTTTTGTTGTTTCTTCCCACAGTGTTGAAATGACCAGGGTATTACAGCACAAGGCCTGCTGTGAGGACACAAGCCAAGCAACATGGACAACTGCTTCAACTCAAAATTGCAAATATCATTTACACAGGAAGTTATTCATCCCTTAATCATTTTTTATTTGACTAGGGGTGTCACAATAACTGTGCATGTACCAGAACCGTATCATTTAAAAATGAAATATGGCAATCGAGTCAATAATGCACACAATGTGAAATTGTAAATAACTGTAAGCTTATCTAGGCAAGGGACCGATGAGCTGATGCCAAGGTGAGGTAGCTGTTGTTCACAATTCAAAAGAATCGCTACTCCTCCTACGGTATTGATCAGAATTTAACTTGCACACAATAATTACAGCTAATCGGTCTTTACCCCAAACTGTGCTCGAGGTCACATTGGTCATTCTCAGTGATTTTAATAATCATTAGTTTGTGCAATACAGCTGAGCCATGACAGGAAAAACATCACTTTCTTTCTGCACTTCGCACATTATGTTAACCAGTGAATTGTGATAGATTGTGAAGTTAATGACGTTTGTGCATAAAGAGCATGTTAATGTTCTAGCGTTAATTGCAATTTACAACATAGTAATAAGGGTCAGTTTTACAAATTTTAATCAGGAAAGATTTTTGTGTTCATTGCATTAATGCATTACATCTTTCTGTGTACAGAAAAGTTATCCTTTAGTTTTTTTTTAGTTTTTGTTTTGTTCCTTTTTTCCTCCTCTTTTAGCCTCACATAAACTACTGCATCTCCACATGGTCCAGTGATTATTGAATCTTGGTTATATTACGGATATGGGCTCAACATTAGACTTTGTAACCTCATTTTACTTTACTTGCGCATGACTTGGAAAAAAATACTAGTGGTTTCTTGAGGGCTACAATTATTAACTCACGCTGATAACTCGAAAAATTATGAATGCATTTTGATGAAAATTTCCAGAGTTTTGGGGGGTCTTACAAGGAATAATTGATTACATTTTGGTGCTGATCTGGATACAATAATTTTTTTTAAAGGATTTTCTTAAATCATTGTTTGATAGCAACAATATTCACATATTTGCGCTACCTCGAAAAGATTTGAACCAAAGTTACTGAAACTTTGTGGAGATATTCTTTAAGGGCCCAAGAAGGTATGATTTAATTTTCAAGGTAACCAAACTTTTTATTTTTATAAAATTTTTAAAAAATTTAAAAAAATCCCTCTCTCATCACTGGTGAAGTTTCAAAATTCATATCTCACTGAATTTTTCATATACCGTGATTCAATTTGGTACTCGAGTATAAACAGTTACTATTATATTTCATTGTCTTTCTATTTTAAATTAAAATCCTCACAAATGTAAATTCTTTCTCTTCTTCTAGGCTTCTGAAACAGCAACAACTGCAACAACTAAGGTATAACATTTCTGTAGCAGACCTTTCCGTCCCGTGAGCCCCTTCTCATTCCCTGATCTATTTCCCTGCTTTTAATTCTCATCTTCCTTTGTGTCTTCTCACTGCCCCTCTCTGTTTTCACAGTATGCCTCCTCAATTGTTGCTCATCCAAAGTGCCGCCTGACCTTTCCCACTGGTGCTCCCTTTGGAGCTGGTGAATGAAGTCTCTCTGTGTGTTTCTCTGTATATTTTGTGTTTATGTGTTTGTATATGTGCTTGCCATTTATTTTTGATCGTGAATGAATACTGTAGTCTTTCCAAAGGTTGTGTTTGCTTTAAAATTAGGTTCATTTTGTTATTTATGTTCCCCATTAGAGTCAAAAAGGAAGCTAAAGCAGGTTTATATGTGAGGGCAGTATTGCATGAGCGCTCTTCCACACTCAGTCTGTCCTGCACGCGTTACTTGAGGTTTTAAAAGACCAGATTTACTGTCTGTGTGCACACAAAACTTGAACTGCAAGGTGTGGTCACGGTCATCTTTGCTGATGGTGTGATTGGATATGTATTTATAGGAGTGTAACATTTGTGAAGGCGAGTATTCAAATTAATCATACAAATGTGGTTTTCTGAGATTGGTGGTAGAAACTTTATGGCACACTGTGGCATTATTTTGTGTTAAAACATGCTATTTTGTGGCTGATGTATCTGTGATATTTCCCAGAGTAAGAAATAATCAGAATGAGTACGTAATTGCTGTGGATGGATGGCTGTAAACCTCTGAGTGTGGTGCCACAACTTTGCCTTTGTCCTGTAGCACTTCACTGAGTCCTCAGCCTAACTGATTAGAGCTGAGCCCTGCATATTTCTGGCCCTCAGTGTCAGAGGTTTATGTGGAGTGTTGCTGGGAGTGGGAGAATAGTTCCCCATTACTATGGCTGTGAGTCAGATTCTTTTTTATTTTAATGAATATTTGTGCCCTCAAATAGCATGTAGGACAAAAAACAGAACAACATAACAAATGAGCGATGTGCGCAGTATGCATGTGGAACAGTAAATTCCATCTGAGCTGTCATATCTAGCCCAAGAATGTGTGCCCCAGGCTCCAGGGCTGCACACAGTATACATCAATGTGAAAGTGAAGTCTTTGCCTTTTATCAGAACATCAGTTCCCTTCAGTGTCTTCCCACTGATCTCAGCTACCATGCATATACAATCTATGCATGCAATTTGTTATTTTTTTAGCAGCAGATTACTCGCGTCTTCATCAGGTCTGCTCGTTTTTGACCCACTAATCTTTGCTGCTCTTGGTAGACTGCGTTGGTCATTTTTGAAATGAAGTGACTGTGTCTATGTTTATAAATAAGTGTACTTTTAGTGCCCCACCACCACCACCACCACCCCTAACAGAACTTTACTCTACCATCGGTGCATTTCTGCATTTGGGACGTCATGCTAATTTGGCCTGCTTAGTAAATCTGGCCCTAAGCTGACAAAGGCCAGAGCGGTCTTTGAGGCTTCGGGATGGGAGTTCACTAACCAAATCCTGAGAATAATAAATGCAGTCTGTGTGTTGAGCCCCAAGCACCACTGCACCAGTGTGTGTTCTTACAGACTTCCTACCATGATATTACACTTGAGTGCTTAAGTTAAAATAATACAAGATGTGGTGTTTGTGCAGTGTGTTTTTACATCTAAAGTTTGGCTTGTTTATCAGACTTATTATGTAACTGTATATATTTGTTGGTCAGTAGCTGAGCCAGGTTCAGGTGTGTCACTAAATTTGGTTTAATTAATATTTTATTGAAACAGGGCTTCGGTTAATCTGAACTTTTTTTTTTTTTTGATAATGTACTTTCATTATCTTAAACAGTTGGCTTGAGTAGTAAACAATTATGACTTCATAAAAAAGAAACTTTTTTTTTTTCCTTTTTTATAGCATAAAACTTGAATATTATGTATTGATTTAAACTGAGTCCAGACATGGCATGTGATTTTCCTACTTACATTTTGTGTTTCTTCATAGATCCAGAGATCTGCCTCATTTCCACCTTGGATAATACACATCCTTAATGTCAAAACAGACAGCCCTGCAGTCCTGGATTTATACATTTTGCAGGTGTGTGGGAAATTCCCACTGCTCAGCTTTAGGTGAGGAGTGGGAATTTTTGCTATAGCCCCGTGTGAGGCAAAGGCGAAAGGGTCTGGGGGGGTTAAGGTTGGCTACTCACCTCAGTAACAAGCAGTTTCTCCGCCTCTTTTACGCTTCGATAGCTAATTGTGTTGTCCACCTTCCAGGCCGAAAAAGTGTCGAGCCTAGCGGTATTCTATTTTGCCCGCTTATCCTCAGGATCCATTTTAAATTGTCATTTAAATTTAACTATTATTGCGATCGCTGATGCGGGATTGTCCGGTAATAGGCCGCTGCTGATTGGTTCAAGCAGAAAGTTATGCTGTAGAACGGCCAATCGTGCGTCACCTTACAAAACATGCTACTACACCGGAGCACGTGGTTGAATATTTCAATGCAACAACCCCCCCCCTGTAGAGATATGTTTGTGTACTCACTCAGTGTGATTGGCTGATTGCTGGTGGCGATTGCCCAATTATAAAGGTTGCTGCGAGTTGCGCTGTACACAGTGACGTGTGAGCGCGATTTTTCACTCATGTCAACGAATCTTTAGCTGCGCTATGACGCGTGCATCTCAAACATCCAGGACTGCACTGCAGAGCCCAAAGCAAACACAAAGTTGACTCCCACACACAATCTAGTATCATTTTATAAAAACAGCATTTATTTCAAAGTTTGTTTTTTTGTTTTTTTTTTTGTTCTTTTTGCTTCGGAGATTGAAGCACATAGTAAAGCAACAGTACAATGTTCAGAAAATATAAGTGTGATGCTGTAACATTTTTTTTTAATCTTCTTAACACGTTTTTGTTGTAATACTGGAATATTCTGCATGTATACTAAAATAAGAACTTTTAAAATTGTACAAATTGGTACCATAAAACTTGACAGAGAATAAAAACGAGGCGTTCTCTCACTGCAACAAACACAGATTGCTAGTTTTCCTCTTGAACAGGGAGAAAGAACAAAGAAATGGCAAACAATGAAAAGAGAAACAAAAACAAAAGAAATGAGAGGTTGTATGAACACAGGTATAAATCAAGTTTAACTTTGAGCAGTAAATTTCTTACAGCTGCCCAAAAATGTAACTAGGATACTGTGTAGTCTCTCCATGTTTGGGCAACTGTAGGGACATTAAATCTGAGCTGCAGAGAGTTAAACACTCATTTGTTCCCGTGTAGCTGCAGCCAATGAAAGAACAGTTATAATAATGATAACAATAATAATAAGAGAAAACAACAATAATAATCATAATAATATAATAACATTAAAAAAAATAGAGATTGAACAAGAACCTACACATTTAAAAAGGATGTGCTGGTTTCAGCCTCAGTATATGCGGCTCAGAAAACACACTTGTGTTATTTTCCAGTGTTGTTATCTCTAAATAGCAACACATGTTGCTGCCAACATGGTAGTGGAAAAAGACACCATGTGCATTTTACCAGTCTACATTTACTGTGCTGGCAGACACGGTACATCCCATCTAAAGAGTGTTGGGTTGGATCCTCGAAGTGATGTATCACGTCAGCACATTGCTCTGTACACACCTAACATGGAGAATAGTTTGCTTTCTGAATATACTTCTCAAGTTACAAAAAGAAACAAAGGGAGGGGGGAGGAAAAAAAAAAAGAAAAAAGAGAATGCACTGCGTTGCAAGAGTGTCCGTTAAGTTTAAGGCGATTTTTAGAGCTCACAGGTTTGTACTCATTGTGACTGATGATCATCAATGGAGTCCAAATGAGGAAGTGATCATTCATTGGTGGACTCGGTACGAAAAGTGATTGTTGATGTGAAGAGTGGGGGGACACACGGGGACTGGGCATAAAGAAGGGCATCTTTTCTTTTCAGGTCTTCTCTGCAGTGAAGAATGAAAACAAAGAATCATCCACAGTTTGAAAGTTGAATCCTCGTTGAGTCTGTCTCCTTTTGAGATTAGAAAATCTGGATCTGTGTAGCATTTTCAGAGTCCGTGTGGGTTCCTTTGTCTGCGCACAGCTACTGAAGGTAGCATTCTCTATCCTTACTCTCGTTGTGTTTTTAACCCCTGGAGTTGTTGTTTATTTATTATAAGGCCACCATACTGTGAAGATGCTGTGAGCATCTTCACAGTATCAACAACCCAGAGTCGGTCATGCCATCAGAACAACGGTACCTGCTGAATTCGGCACACACAACACATCTGAAAAATCATTTCATTTGATTTTTGACCCCACCAACAGATCTGTACATTTGATTTGTATTTAATAACATCAGGCAGTTGCTGCAATCCAAACAAACTCTTTCTTTAATTTATTAGTTTCTCTCTCTTCCTCTTTGTCTTTGAGAGATCAACAAAGGGAATATACTCCACTCAAGAACCTTTGAAGGGAATAAAATTTCCCTCAATAACCATAAAAGATGTGAATCCAGTCCACAAAAGTATATAGAACGTCTAATAAACTAAACATTTTGCTAAAAGCAAGTCATTTTGATCATACAGCAACAACTTTTCCATCAAATTACTCCCAAACAGACAATTTGCTGACATAACAAATCTGCCAGCCCTGCAATGTTCAAGTTTGTAGAAATAGAAGGAGAGAAAGAGACACAGGAAGGAAGATTTAGGAAAGCTGGGAGTGTTTTATGTCCAAGCGTTCATTATGTGTCCATTAACAAATCATCTTGGAGGAGTGGAGAGTTGCCATGGAAGTGGGGGGGGGGGTTGTTAACATTTGTCGACTAATTGGCATGAACTAATCAGTTGGTAGTTGGTAACAATTGGAAACTGGGGAGTGTTAATCCTCAGTTAACAAATCCTCGTGGAATCAAGAAATCAGAAATCGGGGAGGCGTCCACTCAGTGAGACCACTGTTAAGAGTCTTCACCATCATCAGCATCATTAACGGAGCAGTCTTTGGTCCCGTACAAATCTGCCAGCTTCTTAAACCTCGGCCCCCAACTCTGCAGATAGTCATAATCCAAGTCAGACTCTGTTGTGACAGACTCGAGGGAACTCAAGGACCCAGCCAATGATCCTCTGCCTTCATAGCCGTAGATCTGAATGGAGTCGTAAGGAGGTGCGGTTGGGTCACTGTCAGCTTCTGCAATTCGAGTCTTGATGAAGTCATCCACATCGACACTGTTGGCTGCGGGACGGCCAACGCCGGGCCTGAGCGGATACTGAAGTTCTGGTTTGATGTCCTTTCTTGGCAGGAAACCGTTTGCACCATCTGGGTTCTGAAAAGTTGGAAAAAGAGAGAGAGGACAGTACAGTCAATTTAAAAACGTGAAGAAGTCTGAAGTTGCAGAAACTAAAATGGCTGAGGAATTGTATCCATTTGCTGGCAGATAAGTTGAAATATTAACAAAATTTAAGTACTTGCAGATTTTTAGTGAGATGTTTATATGCATTAGCAGAAACTGACAGTTACAAATTGTTTTTGACCTGCCTGGGGCTGAAGCAGCAGACCCCCAATTTCCTCTTATCCCCATATCCTTTCATCTTTAATACCAAGATGGTTATTGCCACTCGTCCTCTCACCCTTACCTGCAGCGTGGCGATGTCGAAAGCCTCGGTGTCCTCCTCGCCGCCTCCCTCATCGTCATAAGTGATAATATTCTCCCGGATGTCTTCTTCCTCAAAGACTATCAACGGCTCCTTCTTCTGACGCCTCAGTGCAACAAACAACACCACTATTGCTGCCAAATAAAAACAAAAATGCACAATTTGAAAGGGATTTTGCATTTAATAAACACACACAAAAAACCTTCATGATCACTGTGTAGAAAAGTGAATACTAGATAATTAGTATGCACTGAGGAAGGTTACATCTTTGACATTTTGATTTATATATTATGTTCTACACCCAAGTTATCAACATGTCAGACTTGGCAAAGGTTTTCAGATTGATCGCAGCGAAAACTAAGGCTGAAGAATCAACAATCTCCCCAACATAGAGGATAACAACACAACAGTAACTATCACTGCTCTCTCACGACTGAGCTGCTGCTTCTCTGTCTGACACACACAGTAGGCAGCAAAGAGGCGGCAATGGAGACCAATTGAAGTGAAAGATCCTTTTTTGTTTTTTTTTTGTTAGTTGACAGCTACGCTTGTTACTTGTAAGCACAATCAAAACGTTAGCAGGTAAAGAGCCTTTACCAAACTACCTTTTCAGCAAGCTTAAACACTGACAAACAAAAGTGGTACTTTCAAGCTCTCCCATCTACCTGATGGGGACTCGATAGGTGTTCATAAGGTGCGCATTGTGTGTACTGTTTAATTTATAGTTGAATAAAAAAAAAAATACAGTTTGAATCATAAATGGTTAAAACAATTCAAAAACATTAAATAATTTGGTTGTAAATGATTCGTGTTACTTTAATGAATTGTTTGATACATTTTTCTTTTTTTTCTTGTTACACCATTGAAGTCCTTCATGTGCTACCAGATTTTTCAACTGGGAGCACCTGTGGTCCTTGGGGATGAAAGTAAATGTCAAGCCCTGGTACGGCAACATTTCCAAGTACAATATGTGAGCCCACACTAAGCGATTATGCATGGATGGGGTATGAGAGTGATTCTGTAAGTGCTTATACATAAGTAATTCCTTGACCTCTACTCTTAAGAAGATCAAACGATGCGGTGCAATCTGAATGGAGATTCAAAAATAGGAGGCAGCCTGACTCAGTTCCTGATGTTTCACCTCAGTATAAAGTAAATATGAAGCATGTTTGGTGTTACTTGGCAAGTTTGTGGTTAAATGACTTGGTCTATAAACTTACCCTGTAAATTTTAGGGCAGCCTCCCTAAAATCTGATCCAGCAGTTAATAATCATGTTAATTAGGAATCCTTTATTTTTGATCCTTACCGAGCAGAATGACAATGCAAGCCAGGATGGCGATCAGCGCCCCGGTGCTAAGACCAGCAGGTAGGACGTAGGGCTCCACGTTACAAGACAGAATCGTGTCTTTGCTGTCACAGGAGCACACTCTGATGGTCAGGGTGTTGGTGCTGCTCATAGCGGGAATGCCGTTGTCGTTTATCTCGATGGGAAGGAAGTAAACGTCCTGGGTTAGACGACTGAATCCTTTACGGAGCACATAAATACTGGCTGTGCTGTCTGTGGATAGAGGGAGAGAAATAAGATGGTGAATCTGATGTAATGATGGGAAGCTCTTCAACTTCCATTGGACTGTTGAGTATATTTTAAAAAAAAAGAATTAAGTACATACTGCTCATTGTTTTGGCTTTAATGTGCGAAAACTCACATAACCCATCTTTATGCACATTTTTCTTTAGCATTGTACACGCGCAAACACACGTAGTCATCCGCCCAAACACAGCAGCCAATGAGGTGTGACTTTGACAATATTAGATTTCTGTTTAATAGTGGGTCCATTCATCAAGACCATGATTATTGCTGTTACAACACAAACTAGCTAGCTCTGCCTTTGCAGTGCCCTTTCTGTTGGCCTTTTTTTTTTCTCCCCCATCCCTCCCATACTGTTCTTTCTCATGTAAGCTTTATTGACAACAAAGGATTATGGTATATGAGACATTTCAGAGGGTTTCCTGCTGAGAAAACAGTGTGTATCATAAACATTAATAGAAAACAATATGAAGTGCTTTACAAATGTTAAAAAAAAGAAAAAAAAGAAGCACAAAGCATGTCACTCCCACTAGTAAATTAATGCACTTTTACCCAAAGGCAATGAAGGTAACTCCAAACTCCACCTCCTCACAGAACCATTATTTTCTGGTGCTGATGTTACTGTCATCTGTCGCCTCCTGCCAACACAGCGATTCTCTGAAAGTGTGTGTGTGTGGGGATATGAGAGGGTCTTTTTGGGTACATTTTGAACAGTCCTTTTCTGAAAGTCACCCTTTTGCAGTGTTTTTCAATGATAGTAATCATAACCATTTCATTGTTTTTCATAAAAAAAAAAACCTGCTGATAATATAAGGCTCAGCTCAACACATTTAAATACATTTCCACTGGTTATTGCTTTGTACTTCAGTGTTTTACAGCTTCTTGTATAAATAATAGGGCTGCTCAATATGTAATTTCAGCAGTGCAATGAAGGAAAAAATAAAATGCATGTTGCAGCGCCTCAGTTTCCATTACCAATCAACAAGATCTACAAGCTAAGTATATCTGATGTAACATAAGTTTAATTTTAGGGTTCTCAGATGTAGAAAGTTTATCTTTGAAGCTTTGTTTACAAAATTTAGTTTTCTCATCGTCTACGCTGGGCAAAATGAGCGAGGAACAGGAGCGAATCACAGAAAAGGGAAATTTAGCTGTAAAGGAAATGTAACAGGCCTGTGAGGTGAATCTAGATTGGACCCGGTTATTTTCCTCCTGGGCTTGGGGTTCATTTTAGGTTCAGACTGGGGGGGGGAAATGCAGGGGCTGCCTCTCTTCTCACTTGCACTGGTGTCCTTGAAGCCCTTTCCTTCCTTTCACTTCCCTTGCTGAGAGGGACAGGCAGATGGGCCCATCCTCTCTCTCCCCTACTCTCCCATTGCCATCCAGAGTGGGTCTGTCTCTGCATCCCTCCTCTGCTCTATTTAGCGAGGCAGCTGATGGAGGGCTACACATTACAGGTCTGCGGTGAGCCTCCACCTTTCAGTGGCATTCTGTGCACTGCTAACACCACACAAAGCGGTATTGGAGGAGGAAATGGGCCCCACTCCTGAACAAGTGACACTAACTCAACTGTAGAAACACTCTGACTTCTTCAGCTTTTGTGATAGAGGTTGTTTTGCAATTAAATAAAGGTCTTCAGAGTGAAGCATTTTTATTTTCTGTGCACATGCTCACCTCTACAAAATCTCTTTGATTATTTTAGAGTGAGAACTACTTATAAGAAATTATGGCAGTGTACTGAAACAAATCCGCACAATGTCTGTTTTTTTTTCTTCTTCATATCATCCAGCTCAGATCTATAGAAGTGCTCTCTGGTTCTCACTTTTTTTTTCTCCCCGTCTCTATCCCAGTACTAACAAAACTTAATTCAATCAGCCGGCCCCCGAAGATGTATGTACAGACGGACAGAGACCCCACTGCAATTAATACAGCCCGCAGGACGTGTGCATTTGTGTGCGTGTGAAATTCAGAGCACCTGCTGATTTCTACAAGGTACTGTAAGCCTCCATCTGGTTATGCTTTGATCTAATCTGAGTGAAAGGAGGAGAGAGAGAGGGAGACAGCAGACGAAGAATGAGGCTGGAAAAAGGTGGAAACAGAAAGTGGAGAAGTGGAAGGGGTGAAGACAATATTTTAAAGGTCATCTACCTCTGTTGTCTTTAAGGGAGAAGTTGTGGTTGTGAGCAACTTCTGGAGCAAGGTTGAATGTGAAGTGCTGTCTGTGAGCCATCTCATCTTTGTCCACTGCACTCACTGTATCAATGACCTAAACCCCACACACACACACACACACACACACACACACACAGAAACACAATCCAAAGGAGGCACGTCAATGTAAATACTCTTTCTGGCTACATTTAGCCTCACCATCATCCCACCAAACATGCATTTTTATCATTTTTTTTCCCTATGGCAGTCGCCCTCTGAGACACCCTTACCTTCCCTGGTGCGACAGTTTCGCACATGAGGACCTCGTTGTTGGTCGCGAACTCTGGGGGGTTGTCATTAACATCTTTCACTTTGATGTTGACGCGCACTTTGGTGTCTTGGTGGTGGCCCCCTGCACGTGCACACACACATTACAGCGCAAAACCGTCAGCATTCTGCGCCATATAAAAATTCAAAGCAGTTTCAAAGTCATTAAAGACAGAGTGTCATTTGTGTGGGAATTATTTGTGATTGCCTGTATGTCTGTATTGTAATCCAATGGAAAGACTGTGAATATTTTCCAGCAAAATTGCCTGTCAATCAGCCACTCAGTCAGCTGTTTATTATTTTGATTTGCGAAAAAATAAAGACAAGTTTCTGAGACATCAAAAAAAATATATATATATATCCAGTCAAACAGAATGCCACTCATTTAGTTGCAACTCCCACAAATGTCAAGTTATGCCTGCTGAAGATTAAATGAAGAGAAAAAAACATGTGATGTAGACAGAATGATGTCTAAACAACCAAAATAGACACAGAAAATATGACATCCAGAATATTAACACAGAAAGATGGAGTGCACTTTTCATCTTTAAAAAAAAAAAGAGAGGGAAACCAGCCATTTCAGTGCTGTACTGCCTTGCATATTTGCAATTTTAGTCAGTGTGATTTTCCACTACCCTGTCATTACTAGGCATTTATTTAGCTTCCCAGGGTCTGTATGTGGTTAGCATAGCCTGCAATGCTCCTAGCTTTGTGGGCGGCAAGTCCGTTTCCATCTGTCCGTCTGGCGTCTAGCACACCACAGGGAAACCATGCAGCACTCTGCTAGTTTGAGCCCCAACCACAGAATACCAGGGTGGGGCCCACTGTGGCTTGAGGGAAGGTCTGTGGGGCTAAAGCCAGGGAGGGAAAGCTCCGGAGGGCCTGTGGGTTGACTGGCATCTCCCCCTGTTTTTTCCCCACGTATTGAGTAAAGTAGACTGTTTGGGTGGAGCCGGTAATTAAAAGTTGTAGTGGAGTTTTAAACTTTATCCACTTCTCTTTTCATTGCTGCAGAGTTTACTATCTCACCAACAATTTAATTTCCCAATAAAGTAAACTAAGAAGTAGATGCAGGACAAACATGATCAAAATAAAGGCAACCACTTTATGTATATTATAGTTAAGATCTTATTGGTGCCTCTTTTGCCTACTTGCTTTTTTCTTACCAATACAATTAATATCTTATCAAAAGCCAATTCAATATAACAGAGCTTTCTGGCCACTTACATCCACTAACATTACACTCCATCCACTGAAAACAACCTGGAGTTGGGTACATTTATCAGATTAATACCAATAAGCCTCAGCTGTAAAACATTCTGTATGAAGTCAGTTCATCCCCTCTGATTTGGTTTACCAAGATTTAGGCAGTTCGTCACTGACAATCATTGCAAAAGGGTTAACTTTAGTCCCACCAAGAGGGGAAAAAAATTACAGCCAGCAGCTTGAATCCACTTAAAGTCTGTACATAAGATGTCATGGAGTGTATCCAGCACCGCAGGATGACAGTCGGGGCTTCGGATGCCAGTAAATGTACAGCCTGGTGGCTATCTGGGAATTTTCCATCTGTTTGTTCTTGTTCGACTCTTTCTCCTCGTACTACATCAGCACGTACAGTTTCATAACAGAAATGACAAAAAAGCTGAGATCAAAAACAGACAGAAATTAATCAACTGACTGCACATAAAATAAAAATGTGGATTTATGGCTGAAAGTTATTGTTTTATAGTCCATATATGTGTGTGTGTGTGTGTGTATATATATATATGTGTGTATATATATATATATATATATTCCACATTATGATAATTAGAGCATGTCTGTGTTTGTAGGCAATATTTCACAGATCTATAGAGACCCGTTTACCACACATCAGAATCAGTCCCAGTTGTCTCATATCTGAGCGTGCATACATACCAATCTCTGTGGCCGACACAGATATGTTGTGCCACGGCTGTGTTTCTCTGTCCAGTGGTTTTGTTGTGGTAATCATGCCGTCTTCTGCGTTTATACTGAAGAACTGCTCTACGTCTGTGTACCGAGGGATCATGTACCTATACAGAAAATTAAAACGCGTGCATAATTGGTGTTATACATAAGAACTAATAGATTTTAAAATTACTCGTGTGCATTTAGTGCTTGTTGTAAATTTGCCAGGTTTTTGTTTTATTCTATTTCTAGAGAACTGCTTGTGAAAGGATGAAATTATTCTTGAGTTTTTTATAAAATGAACCTTGTTATGCCTTTGTTTTCCTATTTTGCATCCCTACTCTGTTGAAAACTTCTTTAATATATAATATTAAAGAAAATATGATTTTACAGCCAAACTTTTCTGAGTCACAGTGTTTGCTGAGTTATGCTAAATGAACACTGTTTAAAGGTTTGTTTTATTTTGGCTATATTCCATAAAAATTACATCAGTATGAGAAGCCAGATTCTTCCACTCCTACGATCCTTTCTTACTGAATGCATCTGTGTGTGTTTATACCACGAGCATTTCTGTTACCTGACAGGATTGTTGGCAACATCGGTATCCTTAGCATGAACTCGTCCCACCACAGTGCCTGGGGGGGCATTCTCCTCTACCTCAAAAGTGTAACTGGGTGCTACAAAAACAGGAGGCTCATCTGCATCCTCCACTGATATCTATGAACATAAATACACACAAACAAAAAGCTACAGAAGGGTTTCTCTGGGGTTTCTTCCTTAGGATTTTTTTTTTAACATTTTTTCTCCAACTCAGGTCATATATTTGTTGTCTTTATCTGTACCTTGATTGTGGCTTCATCTTTGTAAGGACCCCAGGCGAGGAACTGGGGATCAATATAAGGGTTGGATCCTTCCACCTTCAAAGTGTATGACCTTTTTGTCTCAAAGTCCACTGGCTGAGAAATGAGAGAGAAGCAGAAGCTGTTAAAACAAAGTCAATCCCTGTTTTTAACTGGAAGCAGTTTTTTTTTTTTGTCTTTGTTATCTCTGTATCCTCAGAAGAAGCACGCTGCATTATTTGCTTTGTGAAACGAATGCATGCCCAGCGCTGTGCAGTACTAAAGTCTTGCGATAGGGGGAGCTGTTGCTACATGAATGAAAACAGGCATATTGTTAGTTGCATTACTACCATTATTACAGACCAGCTAAAGTAGAAGTAACCCAAATAACAACTTTAATTTCCAGATGGTTTGTACTGCATGATATAGCATGATGTGATATGATTATTTTGGGACCAGAATGAATCATTGGGTTGTTTCTTTTCTGGCTGTTTTTTTTTCTTTTGTTTTTATCACCAGATGAAAACAATACCTGTCTGCATTTAATGAGCTGGGATTAGGTTTGGGAGTTTGGGACGCCACATGATAAAAGGGAATGGAAAGCGGGAGCTGAAGCTTCAATCCAAGACCAAAAGAATAGCAGCCTATGACAGCTGGATTATTGTATCTGTAAAATCTACCCTTTAAATATCTATCCTTTAAATGGATAGAGGTAACTTAATACCTTAGCAGTTAAAGGTGCTCTCATAGATTTACAATATCAGTGTCAAACCCTCAGGTTTAATATGCTCTTACTGAACTGAGCTTCAGTTCACTTACTCAGTATTGGTAGGAAACCCTTTCACTCCTAACAGTCTTGGTTTTGAATTGAGTGTGCGCTTTAAGGTATTGTGAGGTATCATCAAAAGCACACATTTTCCTCTCATCGCATTTCCATTCAGTCATTAAAAAAAATTAGCACATCAATTATAAAGCCGTGACCTTCATCCAAACAGTTTGCCTCATGGTATTCATCTAATGAATATTCCTCTTCCTAGTCACTCCGTTTCTTATGCACTGGCTATGCACCACTGCTAGGGAAACTTCTGAGTAAACAAATGTATTGGCAGTCGTTGTATAAGAGCCGTAATACCCGAGAGGTTCTCGCTGCTATGATTACGAGGTGTCGTGTGTTGCCAACAGCACTTGGCTGCGACTTCATCTGCAGCCCCTTCCTAGTCATATTCGTAGTAGTAACACTCTTCTGGGGTACCGTCGCTGTGTTATAAACCCAGATAATAACCACTTCCCTCTCTACTCTTTTTCCAGCTGGTATGGGGATGTTAAACTGGCAAAGTCCCAGGAGCAAGCTTGATATTTTCATTTGCAGGCTACCAACACTTAATGAAATCCCTGTGGGAGAGGGCTCATAAGCGCAGTGAGAACTGTTAAAAGCAGAGAGAAGCTACTAGAGATTTATGAGTTTGACAAACTGGATGCCAAACAAGTCTACTGAAAGTAAATATTAGGGATTAAAGTTGCTGATTGAAATGATTATCCTTTACTGTGTGTTGAAGGCAGGCAGTCCAACTTATCACTGATACGTTACTGAATCTATTATCACACTGAAGGGATAAAATCCAAAGTGTGGTCTGTAATCCAACATGGAGGCAGGTAGGTAATACCTTCTCTCAGTGGATTGTTCCACACTCGTTCAGTTGCAGCAGTATTCCACTGCTGTTGTCAGTAAAGGTGTTTAGTGTGATGACAGGTACAATAGTAGTAGAATACATCTGACCCAGTTCTTTCATTTTCCCTTTTACGTCACACTCTCTCATTTGCGCTCTCTCTTTCCTATACCCCAGTCCTTAGATCCAGTATCTTCATTCGCTTCCCATTTGTGTAATCAGCGTGAGATAATAATAATAATAATAATAATTTTCACAATAATGTCCCTCCTTCTCATTGCCTTCTTGAAAACACAAGCAAACACACACAGCTTCTTAATATTCTGTGGACTGGTTTCGTCAGGACACAGTTGAAAGAGAATAGCTGATTAAAGCTCATCCGTGTGTGTGTGTGTGTGTGTGTGTGTGTGTGTGAGAGAGAGAGAGTGTGAGTGAGTGAGTGAAGAGGAGAGTGAGAGAATAGAGATTAGTGAAGGCTACTCTTGACGCGTGAGTCTGCACACGTGCTCTTGTGTGCAAATGAGTGCCTTTAATTTTGCGTGGCACTGCCTTCAGGGGGCAAAAGGCGTTGATTTCCCCCGAGAGGCATCAAGACCCAATAACATCAAACTTGCACATGCATATACACAAAATACTACACAAACCCAAGCTGCGGTGCCATCATCAGATTGAGAGGAGGATAAATGAGGCTAGCAAGGTGAGAGCACCTCTCATTTGTCCTAAGATTCAGTTTCAATCATCATCAGACTATTAGGCTGTTATTCCAAGAGACACATGGATCTGTGATAAAGGGTTCTCATGTCAGTCAGTGGCCTTGCACGCAAACACACCCGGCGTTTAAATCGGAACGGAACTATAATCACCTCAAACTACAAACCGTACATAAAAGATTGGTATAGCCACGGTGACTCCACATTTTGGAGCCTCAACATTAGCATTTTGGCTGCCACTGCACTGGCTGCTGGAACCAGAAGTGACCATATTTAGATCACAGGGTTGGGTGCTAAGTTAGCAATTTGCTGCTTCATAAACTGTGTGGGTGCAATTCGCAGAGACATACACCCACTAATTAGTGCAAAGTAATAGAATAAAATACTAGAATTTCACTCACTGAAACAGAAACAGACTGGTTGGATGGATTGCGCCACGTTGTTTGTGGGCTAATTTCACAGACTGTGTAAATATGGGCGAGAGTTACTGGCATTAGCGGAGATGAGGTCTCGACATCCATCGACTTAACTGCCTATGTCTTCACACCTGACAATCAACCCTCTCTAAACCCACTCTAAATCATGCATCTCATCTGGCCTGGGAATGCATGCATGGATGAAAATGAGTAATGCCCTCAGAAGTTTAAACTTATTTAAAGTAAGCCTTTTAATTCAGTGCCAGTTCTTTCCAAAAAGATCAAATTCTGAATGTCTGCTTCTTGCACACATGCATGCTTGTGTGCATGTGTGTCACATTATTGTTACAATGAGCTCACTGGTCTTGTATACTTTCAGCTCTGTTGAGTTAAGCGTAAGATGTTTACACTTGCTTTTAGCATTTCTCAAGCCCAGTTTTTCTTTTCCTTTTGCCTTTTGTTGGATGAAGCCAAATACATGCACGCACCCAAGTGCAGCCACACAAACATAGTGCCCCATTTTAGTGTAATCAGTTGATCTCATTTCTTTGATTGGAATCCCCTCCTTTTTTTCCTAATCAGTCCACTTAGCTAGTGGCTTCTAACAGCTTCTTTGAGGGATCATGCATTAAAGTCTCAGTATTTTAACTGTTCCAGTCTGTACTTCTGTTCCTCTTCAAATGTAATAATCCCCCCTGAGAGCTTTCCAGCATAACCATACTTGTATACTATTAGGTTGTGTCTAAATTGTGAGTTAACTGCCTTGCTTCAGGGAACATGAAAGGTAGATATCAGGAGAGGGCAAAATTATCACTCACTCATTTCTATGCTCAGTCCTAGTGACACCGGTGGGGAAGAGAACCCCTAATCCTGGCAGTCTTAATGGCATGCTGGAGTTCTGATTTGGAAAGGAATCACTCATGCAGATGATTGTGAGGGAGGGAATTAAAAAAAAAAAAAAACACCAAAAAGCACCCCACCCCCCAAAAAAAGAGAAACATGAAACTGACTTGTCCCAATTTATTTGCACAGAGATTTTCCCACAGCGTCAGTAAAAGGGAGCTGTGGTTTAAGGGTGACTTTTCTTTTAAGTGACGTCATTGCTGTCTGGATGGGGAATGCATCTTACCACAAATGGCATCATGCATCATCCAGGCCTATAATTACATACTTGAATATTGAGTCTTCTATTGAATATGGAAAAAAAAATCGTCCTGTGCCATTCTGCACCACGAAATCTTTGAGTGTACATTTAATATCTATTTACACACACACATAAACATATATATATATATATATATATATATATATATATATATATATATATATATATATATATATATATATGAAAACAGATTTAGGGGTCGGATGTCCTGGAAGGGAGAAGCAGACTAGTACAGCTCAGTGGAAGATTCAGCTCATAATCCTGACCTGCAGCTACACATACAACAATGCCTCTGTGTGTGTGTGTGTTCGTCAAAGAGAGGAAAATAAGAAATGAGTGAGATTCTGTGTATCCGACAGAGCACTGTGTGCATTTCTGATGGAGGGACCGACAGGGTATAGTTGAGAGAATAAGGGACTGGTTGTGTGCAGGCATTAGAGAGACAGAGAGATTGAGAAAAAGTAATTGTGTGTGCTGAGCTGGATCACTGAAAGCTACAGTTATACTGTGTGTGTGTGTGTTCTTGTGTGGGTTACAGTCATAGTGCAGAAGATGAGCTCTGTGGCCTAGGGAAGCATGAAAGTTAATGCACTCTCGCTCACTTATACACTACCATGGACTTTGGTGGTCAAACGATACAAAACTGCAGAGGTCGTCAGAGAACGGAACAGAACAACATTTTTTTTTTTGAGTTGCTTCCATCCTTTGCCTGATGTTATTATTTCTTCTTTTCTTTCACTTGGCTTCACTTATTTCTTAACGCAGTACTTCAACACACAAATATGGACAGCGGTTTAACTCTGGGTTGGCTGAGGCTAACATTAAACTGCTTTGTCTATAGAAAAAGTGCTGTCTCAACTACATTTCTCTGCTGGCAAACGGAAAAAGTGTGTAATGACGCATACATAGTTTCCATAAGAGCTAACTGTTGAAGCAGCCACTGTCAAATAACAGAACTTTGTCCAAACTTTCAGTATCAGTATCATAACTATAACCCTCAGTGTGGAATGCAAATAAAACAAAAATGAAATAAGTCTTTAATCATTTAAATGTTTGTATTTAATTGAAAATAGAAGAAATAAAACATCAAGTGTTGAATAGGAAAAACTGTATTGTCTTTTGCCAAAACACATCTTCTCATCTGGAATTTAATGCCAGTCATAGTTTTTTTAAAAAAAGGAAAAATCCTCTGCAAAAGACTGCATTGGTAAAGATTCAAATACTTCCAGAAGAACATATATTAATAACAGCAGCAATGAGTTTGGGGATATTTATCATCTACGCTACATAATATCATTAAAAGATTCAAAGAATCAAGAGAAATCTCTGTAGGCAAAGGATAAGGTCAAAAAGCAAAAATGAACAGCCATAATCTGTGGGCCCTCAGGTGGCACTGCATTAAAAACAGGCACGACTCAGTAATGGCATCAGAAACTCTTCAGAATCCCACTGTCAGCAAACAGCTTTATGTTACGTCCACAAATGTAAGTTAGAACTCCTCCATGCAAAGAAAAACATTCATAAACGATATCCAGAAATGCTGCTGCCATATCTGGGCAAGAGTACACTGAAGGTGAACTGGGGTGAAGTAGAAAACTGTCCAACTGTAAAATAAAATCTGGAATTGTTTTTGGAAATCATGGACGACACCTACTCTGGGCTACAGAAGAGAGGGACAGGGATGTTCTGCCTTGTTATCTGCACCCACTTGAACAGCTAGCACCAGTGATGGCATTGGGAGGGGGTGCATTAGTGCACGTGGAGTGGGTAACTAGCAGAGCTGCTCTCCTGAAGGAGGGATGGGCTACCTGACTACCTCACACAACCAAACCAAAAAAAATGCTTCGTCTAACTTTTTGACATTAACAATTAGTTTAGTTTCGTTAAAAAGCCGCAGGTATGTCGCTCCAAAGGCAAGAGTAAATTCTGCACATTATAGTTCAACAACCAGAAAATGGAAGCAAAAATGGCAACTATTTTTATTGCATTGGGATATTATGCCAGCTTTTGTGTGTACGCTCCAGCTTTCCCACTATTCCCCTGGAATAACTGGTAGAAAAAAGCCAACGATTTCAGTCGACCTAGATTTCCTTTGGTTAACTATAGCTCTTCCGTGAAAGCACAATTAATACTGACTAATTTATGCAGGTGTCAGAGCGTCAAAAGATGATGTATTTTTCAGGAAATGTCTTTTTTTTTTAATACAAACCAGCCGGTCATATGGCAGCAAATCAGTGCATTTAGGCATGTAGACATGGTTAAGGTGGCCTGCTGAAGTTCAAACTGATTTTCAAAATGGGAAAGAAAGGTGATTTAAGTGACCATATGGTGTGGGTGTTGGTGCCAGACGGGCTGGTCTGAGTATTTCAGGAACTGCTGATCTGCTGGGATTTTCCCACACAACCATCTCTAGGGTTTACAGGCAATAGTACAAAAGCAGAAAATCTCCGGTGCACGACAGTTTCCTGGGTTAAAATGCCTTGTTGATGCCAGAAGTCAGAGGAGAATGGCCAGACTGCTTCAAGCTGTCAAATAGCCACTCGTTATAACCACGGTAGGGTCCAAATCTGGTGTAAACAACACGAAACTATGGATCTATCCTGCTTTGTATCAATGGCTCAGGCTGCTGGTGGTGGTGTCATGATGTGGGGGATATTTTCCTGGCACACTTTGAGTCCCTTAGTACCAGCTGATTGTGGTTTAAACGCCACAGCCTACCTGAGTGTTGTTGCTAACTGTGCCTTTCCCTGTACCCCAACTTTGTGCTTTATCAAGTGATAACATGAAAACAACGGAATAAAGTGAAAGGGCTTTACTTATAAATCCACAGAAAATCATCTGAGAATCCACTGAGCTTCAAAGTGAGCTTCAGCATGTTGTTACGGATATCCAGCCCAAAATGTTACAGCTCTAAAAAGAACCCCCCCCCCACTCTACACTGTCCTAAACAGCAGACATGATTAACATCATCCTAAAGGGATTTTAAGAAGGTGTTAGGGTCCTCAAAAAGGTAAAATAGTTATGGTGAGTGAGGCTTTTACCTGGTGAACCAAACCCAAGGGAGGAGGTGTAGTTTTAAGTTGATACGTTTCTCTCCGTCATCTCTTACCTTCCTCAGTTTAATGACAGCTTCTCTGGTCTCTGAGTCAGTGGTCAGTTCAAACATGTTCATTCCATCTCCGTCTATTAAGCGGTAGTTCACTAGTCCATTGTCTCCGAGGTCTGGGTCTTTAGCTTTAAGACGGCCCACCTCCTCTCCTGGGACTTTATCCTCGGACACGGACATGGGGTACACACCTGGGATATTAAAAATAAAGGCAGAAAATTTATCTGGCTTGCGTAGGCTTCTTGGTGATGATAGTGATGACTTTTGGTCACTGCTTGCTTTTGTATTCAACACTATTCACTCCTTGGCTGGTTGCCACTGTGTTTACTATCTGAGGCAGGGTCAGTTTTGGAGGGCAGTGAGGGATTAACATGAACTATACCATCTGTCTCATATGGCCCAAAGGATATTAATATCCCCTGTAGTGTCAGGTGTGTGTGTGTGTGTGTGTGTGTGAGCATGTGAAGAAGCAGACACCTGGTTTTCAGAATGAGAACAGTATGACCATATGTCTGCTCTCTCCCCTATTTTTTCTTTCCCTTTTCTTGCGCTCTTATCGTCACTCCCCACAGTTCTACCTGAACCACTCCTCCCCATTTCATCTCATTTTTCTTTAGCCTCTGCTTATTTTATCATAAAAGAACTCTCTCTCTCTCCTTAGTTCCATCATCCTATTTATTTTCTTTTCCCCAAATCTTCCTTCCTCTATCTTTGCTGCAGTTCCCTATTCTTGTTTGTCTTTTCCCAATGCCTCCCTTGCCTCCTCCTACACCACAATTTGGGCATTCAACACAAAGTAAACTCCTCATTCATGGGCTGTGCACTGTTAGCATGTTTATCCTGCCTGTCCAGGTGTAGCAAACGTGTGAATCACGAAAATCAGTCTGTCATGTGGATTCCGAGCGATTCACGGGACTTGATCCATTCAGCCTAAATCCCTCCTGCCACCCTCCAGCCTGTTACTTTTTCCTCACATCTCCATCGATCTTCACCAAATCCCTCCTCTCCATCTTTCGTCTTCACCTCTGTCCCTGCCTTTTAAAGTCCTCCGTGCTGTTTGACTCTATTCGCTAAGATCTTTGCCCTCTTTATCTTTCATGCGCCTCTCCCCTTTCCATCCTCCCAAATCTTGTCATTCATCCTCACCTCTCCTCCCTCATCGTTCTATTTCTCCCATGCTCGTCTCTCCTCTCCTCCTCCTCTTTTTATGTCCCATTTTGGTTAAAAGCTCCTTTCATCCCCCCCCCTCCTGTCATTCTATTCTTGTTTTTTCTAAGTAGCTTAACATCAATGGCTTCTGGCAGCTGAGTTAAACATTGTATGACAGAACACACAGGCAGCTCGGTATATGTGGCTACGGGCTAAAATGAAGCACAGCACCTACAGGAAGCGTATATTTACATTGAAAGATGACAGTGGAACCAAATATGAATTCACTGAGCTCACTGCTGCAAAATCTCATGCACTGGTTAGTCTGCCATACTTGAGAGAGTGAGAGAGTTCAGTTACTGTCATTACTCCCACAGACTGTAAGCTCGTGTTCAGACATAAAACACTAATGAAAAGTCTAATAAATGTAAATTTGTGTAATGACCACAATCTCTTAGATCAGAAATTTTTATCTGATGTCTGATTCTAGAACAATGATGTCTTTTATTACTTTGTAATTTCCTACTCATACTTGTGATTTTGATGTATTGTGATATATGCGGTGTGTGAATTATATTGTGGTGGGTGTGGACTGGCTTTGGTATTACACGCTCTGCCTAAAGAGTATATGAAGCTTGGGTTGAAAGCTAGTGCAGATTGCATAACAGACTATTAGTTGAAATATGGCAGTTTTAAATCATTTCAACAGTAATTCCACCTACTGGTGTTTGGACCAGAGTTGGCAGAATACAGTTAGTGTTTGGAATCTAGACTCAGATATGCTACCTATAAAATTGGGGAGTAATAAGTATAATATCCCCTGGAGGCTACAGGTGGATGCTGGGTGGTGGAGGGGTATAAAGAGTGGGTGACACTGGTACTGATGTGTCAGACGGAAGGAAGGGAAACTGTGCAGCTGAAACAGGCCAACGCATCGGGATGGGACGTGAGGAGGCCGTAGTTTCCTGACTTAACTAGATCACTTGTTGGCTTTACTCCATTTGAGTTTCAAATCTTCTATACAGTTTTACCTGTATTAGTTGGGGTAGCCTTCAGTCTGCAACTTCACATTGGACAAGTAGTTAAGGAAAAGTGTATGGCTACTATCCTGCCTAAATCTGGGAGAAGAACTAAAACTAAAGTCCTAAGATGAGTTTAGTTTTCCAAGATTTATGAGAAAAGACAGTTCTGTAATATAAGTCACTGAAGGTAAATGAGGTAAATGATGTGCAAACAGATCTCAACCAAAAGATCTTTCACTGCTTCAAATTCCCTTTTGTTATCTGCTTTGTTCTCCACTGTTCCTGTTCAAACAAGAATGAGAGAGCAGCGCTGCGGCTGACATATATTAACAGTATTTAACGAATCCATCTCTGTCATGTCAGCCTAATAAAGACTGAAGTTGGAGAGAGAGTTAAAGAACAATCAATTGCTATTTGCCTTTGTTTTTCTGCTCCTACTCCTGTCTGTGCTGTGATGGATTTTTCAAGGCTACAAACGAATGACGCTTGATAATGAGGTGAAAAGAGAGAATTGCAGGGACAGAAAGTCTCTGAGAGAAAGAGACATCAAGAGTGAAAGCAAAAAAATACAGCAGCTTGACTGGAAACTGAAAAACTGCTAGAACACGAGAGATTCTAGTGCCATATATATATATATATATATATAATGCATTATTTGTCAGTTTTTTTTATCTTATTTTCATTCTGTCTTTCTATCTGTTTTATTTTTGCCATCTTTCAGTTTTTTTCTCAGGCTCATTTTTTTTTCTTGACTCTTATCTCATTTTCCATTTTTCTTCTTCCTGTGCTCTCTCAGTCTGCCCAGCTAGTAAATAAGTAATCACTGTCCTCATTCACACCATCTGGGAGGATTTTCTTGCAGGTGGTTGTCATGCTATTACTTTTTAATTTATTTATTTTTGACAAGGATGCCCACTTCCACAACATATTGTTTTTTGATACGTTGTCTTGCATTACAGATGTAAAACTACCAGTGATGCCCAGGCAAGAAATGTGATTATTTAGTAACTGGCAATGTGTGTGATTTGATCCTTTCCCTCCAGCCTTAGTTGAGTTCAGATAACTTCCACCTGGCACAGAAGGAGACGTGGATTGCAAGTGTTCCAGGGTTGATAAAGTCCATTGTTTTAGAATTTCCCCACAAAACCTGGGTTATTAAACCAGCCACTTAAGGTTTTAGACTCTCTTTTCAAGTGTTTCATTTATATACCGTCTGCCAATATATATGAACATGTGGCAGTATTAAAGAAATATGCCAGTTTGGAAACTTCTATATATGCTTCTCATGCTCACTGAGGAAAACGAGCAGTTTTTTTTAAAAACTGCTCGTAAAACTCTCCATCCAAATTCTCTCACATGTCCTTTTGTTGTGGTCTACAGCGTCACATTTCAGCTTTGCATTGCAACACAGCTGTCAGCTTGTTATAATATACGGGAACCAGAATGGTGGTTTTGACTTTCTCCCTGCATCTCCCTGTCTTTTACATTATCTCCCTCACTGCTTCTGCTCATGTCTCTTCCCATTCTTGCCTATTCAGCTTCTCCACAGGCTAAATCCTGATCCTTCGTCTCTTCTTTTCTCCCCATTTCTTCTCTCCATCCATTCCTGAAGCTATTCTGCAGAATCTCTGCCAGCAGTCCGTCTGCTCAGAGCTATAGGAGGGGAGGACAGAACAAGGAAGATAAAAGAGGCAGAACACAAAATGGCAAAGATGCGGGGTACAGAGTGAAGGTAGACTTGGAGAGTGGTTGCAAAGAAAAAAATATATATTGGTGTGAATCTTTGCTGAGGTTTAGGATGTTTCTGTTTGAGGAAAGCCAGAGTTTAAATATTTTGTTGCATATTTGCTATTTGGTGATGTGTGAGGTGTGACCAGAAAGTTCAGAAACCTTACCTGATATAAATTTGCCCAATCTCCCTTTCGACTGTTTCTCCAGCATGGAAGAGAGCTTCCAGCATGGCTGCCTTATTTAAAATTTTTATTTATTTTTTTTAAATATTGCACTAGGTCCTCTCTAGGTCCCAATATTACCACTCATACTGTGCATTCTGCTTTTGCACCATGGACCTCAAACTTAAACAGAGAGCAAACATCTTCTGTTCTCAAGCTGATCTGATTTTTTTTATGGAAGATCATTGCTGCTGATGAGAGCTTGATCTTTGGCAGTTTTCAGTGGAAAATTCCAGAGTTCCCAAGCCTGAAGGCAGCACATTGGGTGAGGAACAAGACCGTGTGAATGCTCATCATTTTTTCAACATTCACAGAGATGTACACCAATAATTGGTTCCTTGGGGTGAGACTGTCAACACAGAGTTCTGCTGTATTGTTCTGAGGCATCTGGGGGTGGTCAGTGTGCCATTATGTGCCAGCACAGAGCCCACTGAATATGTAGGAGTTTTTTGGATACACCACGCAAGCTTTGCTCCCCATTTGCCCCGCTCGCCATATGATTTCATCCACATGTGGAGATTTCAATCGCTTTGAAGGATCCAGCAGTGCCAACACCTCATATACAGAGAATATGAAGCAGGTGTGAAGCACTTTCAGCGCTTAAATCAGTATCATTGTATTGGTTGTTTATTTTGAGGCAGAGGACCAAATATGAAAATGTTATTGTTGTCAATTGTGTATCATCTGTCATGCAGAGTAATCCCTCCAGAAAAAAAAATACTTCTCATAAAAAATTTACCCATTTAAAGTAAAAAAATAAAAATAAAAAAGTAGAATAAAAAAAAAGATTGTGTGTCTCTGCCTCATTTCCTCACATCAAATCTACAATTCTTCCCAAATTCAGAGCTCTGTTTTTTATTGCACTGCAAATATGTAATTCAACCGATGCCCTAGAGAAGTTTCTAACGCACATTCAAGTGCACACACTCACACAAGCCGGAGGAAATTTCAGGATCCCAATAAAGACCCTTTTGTGCCAACAGTTACCTCACAACTTTGTATGTTGTTGCTGCTGACATGTTGTAGTCGTTACATACACATAGAATGATGCGGATGTTGTGTATTGATGTCCAGTGTTTATTGCTTGGCGCGCAAAAGGAGAGGAAGCTGCAGGCTGAAAGTTCAGATGGAGTGTAGTGGCTCTTGTGTCATTTGGTAAAAGGTCTGACACGCTCACACCTCTAATGGAAATGTCTCACCAGCCATACAATACGGTACATGTGGATGGCTAGCTAGAGTACACTGTAGGTGTTTACTCACTCTGTGGAAATTTTGGAGGGTTGTCATTGACATCTGTGAGGGTGATTTTAACTTCCGTGGTCCCTGACAGCCCTCCCATGTGACCGCCCATGTCTTTGGCCTGGATGACGACGTCATACTCCTGCCGGGCCTCACGGTCCATGTTTGGCAAGGCAGTACGAATGATACCTGAGCAGACAGAGTTGCAACATGAAATTAATGTTCAGATAAAACTGTATGCCTTCCTTGTGGGTGAGGTTTTATGGCTTTTTTAAATGTTATAACATTAATAGAAAGACAGCGAGTGTGTGTCTGTGTAGCTGCACTTGTGCTGTATACTCTACCTGTGTTTTATGCCGCACCATGTATATCATATAGATATTTTACATGACGTCATTACAAACTGTTAAAATTGTATATTTATTGCAATTCATAAAGTAAAATGTTAAACAAATCCCAGTTGTCAGTTCCTTCCAATTTACAAGGCGTTTATTTTAAGATACTTCATTTTGTAAGAAAACACAACATCACTCATCATTTGAATAAATAAGAACTCTAGTAGAACATTTGTGAAGTCTTATTTTTTTTTTTATCTATTTCAAGCCCCGGTGATTTTTCTCTCTGTTTAATTCATCACCCACCACTCTCTTTCCATCTCTCTCTTCCTTTCTCCACATGTCTAGCTGCAGTGTCAGAGAGGCTTTCTGCTGTCATATTATGCCAAAAGTGTGTGCGTATGTCTGTGACAGCATGGAAAGCTGATAATCTCCAAACCAATTAGAAATGTGAGCTATGGATTTGAGCCAGTCAAATACCCAACACTGGTTTGATTAGCCAGATTTACTCTGCCCAAATCTCTCTGCCTCTCTGTGCCCTAACCACTCTCTTTCCATGAACTCTCTCTCTAAACCAATTTTTCCCCTTCTCTACCCTAACCTCTCACTTTCAGCTCTTCTTCGCTCGCTCTGACCTAGCACAGCTCCTCCGTGTTTGCCCTAACCTCTTTCCTTACATCCAATTTCTTCTTTTAATGCAAACCCAAATATTAGGCCTGAGCTCTGCGGGGACCGGGCTGAATGTCCGCTGGGGACCTCTTTCTGAAGCAGTGCCTTCTCTTCTTCAGCAATTTCGCTGGAAAGGATGTGTTGTTACATGATCCCTGCAGCACTGACTTCTTGGCTTTTTTTCATTAAGAGTAGTAGAAGATGAAAATTTTGGAGGGGGGGAGGTTTTGAGTTTGTTCGTTGCAACAACCGGTTTCTATGAGATGCCTCGCAGACAGCACTCAAGGGTTTTGGTGTACAGTGTTAGAGTATAAAGCCATTCCTATTATTGATTATTTTTCCTAAGCAGAAGAGAAGATGGATGGTTTATGTTAACTGTAAAGTTGTGTAGTTGATAGAATTATCTATCTTAATTCCTCTTGATTTGGCAGTCTTGCGCACCCCAAGTCACATTCTTAAATCTTGGTGAAACAAAGAGTTCATTGGAACATGCAGAGAAAGAAAATGAAAATGCTTTGTTGTATCATACACAACGAGCTCTTTTTGTAGTTGATCTTCGACCTGTAGACGAGCGTGCGCACTACATCACTGTTGCATCAAGGCCTGTGAGCCGTTTTCTCCTGTTGTGTTGTAGATGATTATAGACCTAGTTCAGGGTTTTGTTTGTAGCCTCACCTGTCTGAGGCTCCACAGAAAAATAGGGCTGCCCTTGCAATATGCTGTACACCAGTCTGGCACTGTTGCCGTAGGTGGGGTCATCAGCATCTGTAGCTGTCACCTGCAACACCGACGTACCTACAGGACAGAAACACAGACATGACAGAAAAGTCAGGAGATAGCTCTACCTTAGTGATTTGGTTCAGGAATGGTTTGACAAACAAGCTTGTCACAAAAAATGTGCGCCGATTCACCTGCCTGCACCAGCCGGATGGGAAAGGGAATGAAAAACACTCTCCTGTCTCACAGACACTGCAGCTGAACAGGCTCCTGTGGGGCTGGTCCCCACTATTATTTCTCTACATTTCATCATTGTCTGGTGGAAATATCCGGTCTCCAATTTTGGTGATTTTCAAGTTTTAAATAAAACATTATATTTCCTCCATGTGCTGACATGAGTTCAACAACCCCCTGGATTTATGAAAACCTTTCAAAATCCTTTGGATAATCTGAAAAGATGCATGGTTGTTCGGCTTGAAACATGACAGTTTATTTTGTTCCCCCCCAAAAAATCTGACATTTCACTGACATGTTTTTTTTTGCCCGTAGCATCTGCGTCCAGTAAATCTCTGTTAACTGAACTAACACAGTTAAGCTGAGCAAACAGGCCAAGTAAATTAAATTTGCAGGCATGTGAAATACATTCTATTAACTTTGCATTATTGTTGATGTTTTGCTTTTCTGATGTGACTCAAACAAATCAACAACTACTCTTTCTGCTTTGTGGTTCTTGCCAGGCCTGGACTGCTCTCTGCAGGAAGGTAGTATTAACAGTGGCGTAGACCTGTGTCATTACCGCCTGCATGCAACAAAAGTAACAGCTTCATAAAAACCTCAAACAGGCGATGAGTGTTCCAGCTGCACTTTTACTATTTCGATGTTTTTTCTCAGTCACACCCAAATTAAAATGAGTTTAGCCTCTGACTGCAAAGCTATATTTTATAGTGTTTTTCTTTTTACTTTCTTTTAAGCTACAAATGAAGACAGAATGAATGTAGGCTAACTTCCTAATTTTACTTTTGTGGTTTTGAGCTCCATTTGTTTTTTTGTACCCTTTTCTCTTTTTTTTTCTTCCTTGCTCGAATGGAGTGTAGCGTGAGCTAGATCAGGCACCCTAATAATGCCGCGCTTATCACATACCAAGGACAACTTTCCAATTTGGTGTTGTATTTAAACTCCAATATTTCCCACGTCTCCCTCTGGCACGTCAGAGCCGCTGCTGCCCTTCGTTACCTGCTGCTGTTTCAACTTCGCCACCACCCCAGCATCCATCTATGGGCTCCGGGGGAGGGGTTACTCATCACTCCCCAATTTCTACATGCCTCATATTTGTGTGCTAAAGTAGTAAGCTCGGAGTCTTGGCATCAATCTCCAGCTGTAATCTGCTGCTGTAATAAATCAGTAATTTCACATGTGAGCTTCTATGGCTCAGATAAATCTGATTAAAAACTTTTTTTTTTTTTTTTTTTTTTTTTGCATGGAGCTACCATGACATTGCGATTCAAATAAGAACTTTGTACTTTTTCTAGCATTTTCTAGTTACTAACTGAAGCTGAAACTCACACAGTTCAGCTTGAGCTCAAAGGATAGAAGGAAAGCTATCAGCAAGATCTATCTAGAAAATGTTAAAGTTGTAAAAGTTTACATAGATAAATGTGTGTGTTTCCATAATCAAGTAACCCTAGTACATGTAGAAATGATTTATATTTGGGACTAAATGCCCACAATGGCAGTTTCTGAGTTCTTGCAACAGCATCATTTTGTTTGGGCCATTAGGAGCTTCACATCAGTCATATTGTCCTGAATTGTTCTTTTGGCTTCTTTTCAGCCTATATTCACCACATCTTCTATTTTAATATTTACAATTCCAGCTGCAACCATGTGAGCGCCGCCATCCTGCTCTGTGCAAAATGAACCAGGTCCTGTGTAACTGAAAACTGCAATCAAATTTTATTCAGCCTGGATTCCAGTGTGGTTATAAGTATACCGTGATAAATTACCAAGAATGATAATTTGAAAGAAACTGGGTTTTCTATCCATTCTAAGGTTGATATCCATGAGGCTCCACAGACCCAGTTAGTCAAATTACAGCTTTTATTTCTGCTCAGCTTCTGTGGTTGTGGCTCATGGCAGCTGGCGGTTTCTCTTTGCCAGACTTCTGCATTCAGGTTTCAGCTTATGTAGCGGATGGGTGCAAAAAAGCCTAAACAGGACTCTTTCAGACTTCTTTCCTCAGAAGTCCAGTCCATTCAGGGAAGGAATTTCTTATTCTTTCACTGTTTCAGGCATCGCCACGGCCAGTGTGGTTCATTTCAGGTCAGCATCCAAGGGTTGAAAACACTCCAAGGCCACATAATATCTGGAAAGAAAATCTATCAAGATCAAAAGCTCTAAATATGGAGACTCTGAGGATATAGTAGAAACTCTTGCCTGTGCCAATCTGGTGCTAAATAATTCCAGAATTCTGCTTGTGGTTTATCCCTCCGTTAGCTATGTTCAAGAAAAAAAGGAGGATTTTTCAACTCTTCAGCTAAGGGTGCTTTTGGTTATTAATATAGTATGAAAATGTTGATAGTAGACATGCTGGGAACTCTATCAGTGACTTCATTAGTAAATGTCAATCACTGTAAAACCTGTCTCTGCTAATAATGGACTCCTGTGAATCATTTTCGGATTATCTGTGGAAAGAAATTAAATCTGCTGGGTCACTTTCGCATACGTACTTCTGCCTAAGAGAGGAGTAGAATTAAATAAAGAGCAGCATTAAAAACAAACCTCTCCGGCAGTTTAGCAAAGGCACACGATGTGTTTAAAAATGACAACACAGCATATGACATGCATTCCTCGCTCTGAGATAATACCTGTTAAAAGTGAAAAGGTGACAGGATAAGTCCACTATAAATGTATTTGTATGTTATTTACATTTTTATTCTTATTATAATATTTTGCCTTGGCTTTGATTTTAATCCTAATTTTTCATTTTTGTGGGGTTTTTGTTTTGTATTTATATTTTTGTATAGTAAAAAAACATTAATATATTTGCCTCAAGTGAATACGGTCAACTCCTGTTGTTTTTAATTGTGCTATATTAAAAAAAAGTGACTTGATAACGCCATATGATGGACATAAAACCAAACCAATAAAATGTTGAAAAAGGTCAAATGTCTTGATATAGATAATATATTAAGAATCTGTTTGCAAAGATGTCCCTCAGATGTGTCAGACTGATTTGGGGGAAAGAAGACCTGACAGCTGTAAGCTTAGTCATCTTACAGCCTGTTTGCTAAAGTAAAAGGTGCTCAGTTGGGACTGACTGCATTACTGTAAGTTTGTCCATGCTCTCTCGTTGTCATCACTTCTCATTGAAACTTCAAATATTTTTCAGATAATGCTTGAATAAGCTTTGAAGCCCCCATAATTGTATGATGGACAGCTATACTAAATGCTTATGCACCTTTCCTGTGTGCAGGTTTACTTTCTTCTCACTGACCTCTGATATCTTAGGCTCTTAAGCAGTCTTTCACATTAGCCCTTCCCCATTTCCTTTGCCTTTGTCTCAACACCAAACCTAGCCTCCCCCTACTTTTCCCGTACTGTTTCTTTCACTACTTACCAACATTGGACATCTCAGGCACCCTGGCATAGTATGGCCCATGTGGAAACTCAGGAGGGTTATCATTGATGTCCTGAACTTTCACTATGAACTCTGATGGAGGCTCCAGAGGCTTATTAGTGTCCCTCGCCACAGCCTGGGCTGTTAACGTGTACTGGGCCTGCTCCTCGCGGTCCAGGGTTTTCGTGGCGTGGATGTTTCCCGTCTTGTCATCGATGACAAAGATTGTTCCTGCGCCTTCACCGGACAGGATGTACTTGATGTTTCCATCGCCTGAGTCTACATCTGAGTGGAGCTGAAAAGATTAAGACAAAACAAAGTTCAGATTGAATTGCACGCACATATTTCAACGTGCATGAAACTTAAAGAGAAAAAGAGACGAGCTAGTGGTTCCACGTTAAGGAGGGCAGTCTGGTCGAAAGGCGAATTTGGAAGACACGGAGTAGCTCGGCTGTCTGGCAGATGTCAGATGAGGTTGCTATTTCCCAAGTCTTCAGACTAAGGGAAGTGAGAGACTAGAAATGTTGTGTTTTAGATGGGCACACACCAATAAATTTAAAATGTTGTTATAAAAATGAAGAATGCTCAACATTCAATTAAACTCTTGTTCTTCCTTTACCGCTCCTAGACTTTGAAATACGGTGCTCTGTAAACATCATTTGTTGTTTGTTATGAGAGCCGCTGCTCAGTTTGAGTGATGGTGTTGTTCTGGGAGGAGTGCTACCAATCATCTTCACCCTTGGATGAGAACATGACCTCTTTCGTTTTCCTATCTTTCGCTGTCTTTGATAAATGCTAAAAGCACATTTAAATCCTGCCGGAGTTTGCTGTCAGCTTACACACCACGACTGCCACTGGAGGGCAACGTGGCTATTAATTAAACAGTTACTCAGGGGCTAATTCTTTTTGAAGAAGAACTCTCTTTTTAACTCATGCTATATTATTATACTCACCCTGCCCACCAGCACCGGGTCGGGTCCAGTGTACTCCTCAATGACGAAGAACTGATTCCAGACCCATCCTCGTTTGGACCTGTGGAGCACTTGCCCTTCTTTTCCCACCCTTTGTCTGTGTCTGTGCAGTGACAAATGACCTACAAACACAAAAACACCAATGCATGTAAACCACCACCATATTTTTCCAATTATACGCAAATGTTTTAAGTTAATTTAACAAAAGTCTACAGCATGTCTATTATGGGGTGCAATCAAATCTTTCAAGTGGTTAGAAGATAAATGAAAGGCCACATTTTGTATGGTATGTTGAATGGATTAATTAGCACCACAACAGCTGTTATATTTCTTTCCAGCAGTTTATTTCAGTAAGCTTAAAAGTGTGAGAGAGGCAGTAAACATAGCGACCTGTTTTGGGAGTGAGGATCACTGGTTCAAATCCCAGCTGAAAAAAATGTGGGTGGATTGTCTGAAGAACACAGGCTTTAAAGGGCTGATTTTTTTTCTTTTTATGTGGAATCTTAGCAAGTCACTTAACCTCCTTTTGTAGCAGTGAAGCTCCACAGTGGCTAACAGGAGCAGTGCTGTGGTTGCACTGATCAGCAGCAGCATTTGAACATCTGTAACTTAAGGGTGCTTTGGTGGAACAATTGCCATTAATATTTAAATCTTAAAGGGATTTCATTGTTTTTGAACATAATCGCATGTTCTAAGTCTGTCTAGAGATGCATAAAAAAGAGAGAGAGAGAGAGAGAGGGAAGCTCTTCCTCCTGGAGCTTTTCATTTTTGCAGGCCTTAAACTCTCAAAAAGCCTCAGCTACAACAAACCACACCAAATCGTCTGCTACACTCAACGTAAGTCTGCACTAACAGGACCATCAGCCGCTCACAGGCCGGAGGTGTCTGATTATTGTAAAGCTGAGTGAGAGCTGTGGTGTGATCAAACTCAGCCGACTTTACACTCCGTGTTTTTTGTTCTCTCTTTATTTTCTCTGCTCATATTTACTCATATTTAATACAGATGGATTCAAATAAAGCTGATCCCATTTGCATAGTTTTCAGATTCTGTTGACAGATAACAGAACAAGTCTGAAATAGTGACTAAAATGCACCCCATTATTTTGAAGCTGCTGCTCCGCGCTGCTAGAATGCTGATTTTATAACAACCTTGTCAACTGACAGCTTCCCCATGCACCTCAGTTCAAGACAATAACTACTGTATGCTGTGATTTAGGAGCAACTTGCATGTAAAATAAGTTACTCAGATTAAATGCCAGAAGCGTCAGAATGTCTTGAGTCGTTTTTTCTCTTCCTCTCAGACACTCTTTCAAGTTTCTATCAGCTGCCATGTGGTCTCGCCTTGTTTTTGCAGGGATGTCACAGTCAGGAAAGACAACTTCTCTCAGCTGGAAAAGCGATGGACAGCAGTACCTAATTTGCATTTAAAGCTGCTAATTTGGAGCAAGGCTAAAATCAGGTATATACTCACATGTCAGAGTACCTAATCTGTGTGTATTCAGAGCTAAAACATTAAAGGAACATTTCTGGGGAACTGTGACACATATGATCTCTAAAGGTAAACAACAACAAGGAGGAACTTGCTAGAACGCAAACACATCTTGCTAAAGACTCGATCATCCAAACTATTTAGGAAACTTTTCCAAATCTGTAACGTCATTTTAAAAGAACGGTTAAGTTTGTAAAAGGAAATATTTGAGTAAAATCCTGACAGAAGGAATATCTGATCATTTAAAAATGTGCAAATAACATATTTAAGACGTGGGGCCTCTTAAAGGGTAAGAGCAAAGTTGTTTTTCACATGTTTACAGTTGTGACTTCGATGCTGCAGGGTGCTAAATGGGAAACATTGTTTAGTCATACCTGGATGTCTGTGTCTGTGGCCCCTTTGATCCAAAGAAGCATTTCCTTTCCGGGTTCCCAATGCGACACTACAAAGTGCAGAAACTCCCAGCAACACCAGGAAGGCCCTCAGTAGCCCAAAGCCCTGCCGCTTCATCGTCAGCGTCGCCATCTCGCCCAACCTTTGAACCTGTGCGCTTCACTCCGCCCCCTGCTTTCTGGTTCCTCTCAGTGGAGCTCTGCTCCCACTGAGGTGGTATCTTGCTTTTTTCTAACAAAATGTTGTTGATGAACTTCCTAGTTCATTAGCTGAAATGGGGCCTGTGGCAGATACTCATCACCAGCTTGCCGCGTCACTGCCTTTCTTCTCTTTGCTTTCCTGTCTTCCTTTTCCCTCTCAGTTTGCTTTCCCGTCGCCTCTTCTTGTCAAAGATCCTGAAAGAGAGAGAGAGGAAAGCAGCTTTGGTCAGTGACACAAAAGTAATAAAACCAAACAGTAATAAATATGTGCAGTCAAACATGGTCTGACGGTTTATTAAAACTCCCCAACAGATAAATTTAGATCTGACTAAATGGTTTTGGCATTAATTAGAACTTTGTACTAATTACACAGACAGTGCTGTCAGTAAACCCATTAGCCTTTAATTCAATTAGACACAGACTGATTCATTGTCATGTAGCAACTGGTCACTGTGTTGCATTATTTACAGCTCTCACTGATACGCTGAAAGCATCGTGTTCAGTTTGTTAACTAGCGCACTGATTGCTGCACAGGTGATGATGCGGGCGTCTTCACGTCAGCAGGACTGACGCATATTCTGAGTTCTCCGTCAGCAGTGGTGAGCTGCGAAGCAAACAGCTGCTTGCTCATTACAAGAAACGTTTTGATGAACGTCTGTAGAAAGCATAAAGTGCAGTTTTAATCAAAAATCTCGGCATATGAGTATGTTGTAAAGTACATTTAATGAGAGCAGTAAAGGAATTTATTAAATCTAGAGGACTGGGTCTAGCGTGGGGCGTCACAAGTTTTGCTCGGCCGCATTTAATACCTGCTTTAATTATAATTATATAAATATAGTTGGCTAGTGTTACAGTACTTTTTAGCACCAACAAATCAGAAGTTTGGAGCTGTATGCTGTTTTGTTCTTTTCCTTATCTGCTACTCTAGAGATTATAGCTAACATTACTTGGATAAGGTAAGTGAAAGTATTTGGTAAAAAAAGGAGCCAAACCACTCTGCTTTTACTCGTGCTGCTGTACAAGAAAAGCTCTATCCACTAGAATGCAAGAAGTAATGGTCATTTTAAGCAGCAGATGAGAATAGATGATGAATGTAGCTCCTTATTTTTCTGCTGGCTTCAGTTTGTTTCATGATGTCCTCTTCATGGTAGGCCCATGCAGTATGACAGGACAGGGGGAGAGGGTAGTTGTATAATGTAGCCTTTGAAGGTAAAACATTAAAATAATAATTTTTTTTTAAAAAAGGTCAGACAAAAGACAACAAAGCTTACTTCATTTCTCAAGTGCCAATGTGCAAATACACGTGTCTAATTATTCCTCACTTAAGAAAATAAAATCACTGAATTGAACCACGGTAGCATCACTATTTTCCTAGCCAGTGGTTACATGTTCACGCATCATTTGTGCCAATAGGAGTGAGCCACCTGGCACTCTTGACGGGCGATCTGTGCACATCATCCTTGCGATAATCCACGTAGGCCTGCACTGCCTTCTACTTCATCTCTACTGTGCCAGCACAGACCACTGAAGTAACTGAACTAGAGGTGTCAGTAATCTTCTAATTTTCTTATTCCTGTACACTGCTGTTTTTTTCTTGGCACGGACCAATTGAGCAAATTTGTATCTTTGTATGTGTTTGCGCGTTGGTGTTTTAATATTCAATAGATCAGTAGATGAGAAAATTCCCCCAGGGCTCATCGGCTCATCTTGACCACATGACCAGCCAACCAGGAAGTGTTGACAGTTAATCCCATACCGGCTCATCATCTGGCTAATAATCCTCGAGTCCCCTGATTGATGCACATATCTACGGGTGGGTGTATACATGTATATTTGTGTTTGTGCCTGTCGATCATTCACGTGCAGAAGCCTCAGAGCTGTTTTTTCTTGTGGTAAATAGCCATAAAATCAGAAATTTTCACATGTGGATATTTTAACAGCGAATAAGTTGCTGTGTAAAAAAAAAAACCCAGCAAAAATAACAACCTCAAAACAATTACAAACTCTCATTTGCACTTGTTGTGCAGCGAGCTGACACCTGCTATGCAGAATCTATTAACAGGACCTCAAACTGTCATTAATGTGTCAAATTAAGTGTCAGCGTTATTTAACGAGTAAAAATAAATCGAGTCCAAAATAAATTGCTTTCCCCAGTATCCCGATTCCTTGGTACAGGTCCTCTGTTATTTCTCTTAATAATGTGTGAGGTCAAAAATAATAATAATAGACTGGATTGATAACAGCAGATAGTGACAGCTCAGAAATAATCGGTGTGTATGTGAGCAAGATTATTGTGCAGCTTGCTTGATAACAAAGGAGTGACCCCGCCGTTGAATTTAAACATTTATTTTTGCAACTTTTCTCTAAATTGATTTAGTTTTGATATATACGGTATTTGGTGAGTTTGATAGTTTCTTAGAAGACTCCCTTTGAATTAACTGAAGAAATCAATTAGACCTCACAACTTTTTAATAACTCCATCCTTATGTCAGTAGCTTGCAAAGCTGCGGAGCTTCATTAACTTGTCTGCAGTCATCCATCTGTCAGTGCTTACTATACGAAAAATGTCTTTGTGTCCTATTACACACATGGAAATCCAGTTGCGATTCTCCCTCTTAGCCATTAGCTAGTAGATTTAACCAATCAAACCCAACTATCGGGGACAAATGGGATAATGAAAATCAGCCCAGTGTTACAGAAACCGAAGCAGTTGGAAGGAAGGCGCTGGTGCTAAAAATTTTGCATGGTTGCAAGGCCACACATCTGTAAACACAGTATCAAACAGGCTGTTTCTCATGAGACAAGAAAATGCTGCTTCTCAGAAACAAAATTTGCTTGTTTCAGCATCTTAAACCCAACATTGTTTGCAGACTAGACACAGAAATCCACTGAACGGTGTTTACAAAAGCTGCTCCGTATGCTAAACACCTTCATCGGGAAGTTAACAGATGTGAAACAATCCTGTAGTGTTACTTTCAGAAGTGTACAAAAGTGTTATTCTCTCACATTTAGCACAGTAGAGGACTAGAGTGTAAGAACCAAAGCTTACAAAGTTGTGCTGAAAGCAGAATTTTCCTACTGTCTTACTAACTTCTCTCGCAGCGCTGAAACAGACAGTGATAATGACTCCCCAGGGAAAACATGCCTTTTGGCCAGACTGTTTCCTATGTCTGAATGCATGACTCAAGAGTCACATTAGAATAGCGAACAGCATGTTTGAGTTTGTGTGTGTGTGTGTGTGTGTGTGTGTGTCTGTGTGCGAATGCATATGCGCCGTTCCCTCTGGGTTTGTAGAGATGCTGTTAATCCATGAGTCAAGTGTTTGAGTAGGCTACTGTGATTCATTGGCTAACATGAGATTGTAGCTCCACACACACACACACACTGTGTGCGTCTGTGTGTGTGTGTGTTGCGAGTGTGTCACACAGAGGTCAGAGTGCAGGGTTAAAATAAATCAGTGTGACATGCGCGGGGCTGACATGTCCTCACTCAACAGTCACGCCGCATGTGTGTGTATATGTTTATGGAAGGAAAAGAAAAAAACATGTCTGCCCGGTTGAGAGATTTGGAATATGTCTTTAAAGATGTTTGTATTTACATGAAAGGGTGTGCTGTGAATGTGCGTCTGTGTATGTGACTGCCTGTGATTATGCAATCTCATTTATGTGGGCTATCAGGAATGAAAACCTCAGCGTGTTTCACATTTCTCTGACAGCGAGTAAAGTGAGAGGCTGGACAAACTGCTCTTGAGAAAATTGTCCCGCTCCTGATATTGACTTCACGAAATCTGACTCGGTGCTTTAATATTTATATTTCTTTACTTTTCACCAGAATTCGTGATAATATAGAGCACACTGATGACTGGCAGTTTGGGTCTGCAGTAAAACTCGGTTTGAGTAGATTTTCTCTTTTGCCGTGATCTCCGGCTGTTTTTCATGCTGCGTCCCTTTAGTCAGAGTAGCTGTAATGGCTGCGTACTGGCATCACAGTGAGTACCGCCAGAACTGAAACAAAGCCAAAAAAACCGACTTCCACCAAGTAAGCATCACTGAATTGGAGACAATTTCTCTATAATTATAAAAGTAACGTATTACTTTACCCTTCTCCAGTCAATGCTGAAATCCGAAACGTTTTGCCTCTTTTCTCCAATGATTAAGTAAATAAATCAATCAAAGCTTGTTACTTTATTGAGTCATTCGGAAGGTGCTGTACGACTCTGCTGGACTTTGATAAGTAAAAATGGCAACACGAAGCAGAGCAAATGCACCTTTTCATTAAACATTTCCCAAAAACAGGGCTTTCAGCCACTGTAATTAATCATTGTTTTGCTGTGAGACACAGGAGACCTGCCTCTGTGATGCCACCATTAAACAAAAACAGAATATGAAGCTCTCTTTCTCTCTGTCACTGCCTCTGTCGATCCCTCCCTCCCTCTGCCTTTCTCTCCAACACTCCCCGTGTCATTGTGTTTCTCTGGACCGCGCTTTCAATGCTTTCCTTCCTTTTGTGAGCCAAACCCTGAACAGCAGCCATTAAAAGAACATTGGAAAATGCCTGTGAAGTTTAGTGAGGGGAGGGAAAACAGTCTTGACCCCACTTTTTTTTTTCCCCCCCGCTCTCTCTTCTCAGACTTTCCCTCTCTCCTCCTCTCTCTAGGGGTCAGTGGTAATAAAGGTGATTCATTCATGTATGAATTTGATGTATACTTTTGTCTAGCTTGGCACACAGTATGTGATTGTGCACGTAGGTGACAGCGTGTGTCTTTTCATGCCTTTTTCGCCCGTCTAGCAGCATATTGCCTGTGTCAGGGAGGTGTAGGCAGACAATGGTCTCACTGTGGCTCGTGTGAAAAATGTGTACAAAAGGTGTAAGACATGCATAAGGAATGAAGGAGACTGCATGAGAGAGGTTTATATTTACTGTATTTTTTGTTTTCCTTGTGCTTCACTTTCCTTTTTTCACATTGGTCAAAGCGTTTCAGAGTCACAGTCATTTTTAGATTATTATCATTATTATTATTTATGTATGTAAAAATGATGCAAGTTGACTGTGACAAACACTGGTGACACGATGATTAAAGTTTTAGCACATTATGGCTGCAGTGACTCGCGCCACTTTTATGTAATCCAGATGCCGACACACATCCGGCATGTTGCCGTCACTGTTTCGGATTGACCTCGGTCAACAGCAGCCATCCCCGAGCTATGACACTAAAGGATTATGTCTGAATTAGCTAAGTAGCCGGCGTGAAACAGAAGCGGATGCAGAATGTGCTGTGCGCTCCCACATCACAGCCCGAAGGCGACATTTGTCCCTTTTGTGTTCTCGCAGATACTGTGTCATTGTTAGTTCTTGCCTTGTTGGTGCCATTCGCCATGGTGTTTCGCCTTCTGACAGAAAACGAGGTTGCGTTATGCAGAGAACTGTGTGCCGTTTCATTGTTTTAAAGTAGAATATTTTTCATAAAGCCACAAAATAACTGTGCCTCATTTAAGAGGCTCCTTGCTTCAGATTCACACGGTTTTTGCCCTGTTTGATTGCATGGTCTACTGTGTTACAGACATGAGTATCAGTGTGACTTTGCCCTGATGTGTCACCATTGCACCATGTAAATTAACCAGTATGGGTTTAAGATCTTGCCTGAGGAGGTCCACTCAAGGACACCACAAAACTACAACGGTCGACTATCGCCAAAGCCAAGCTATAACCGCCGGACCCCGCTGTAACCCTACACACGATTCAAACCAGATGTGATACATTTTTTTCCACGTTTACGCTGGGATGAGAAAGGGGGTCAAGGGAGGTTTAAAATGAGATTTTCTGTGACTGTAAAAATGTACGCCTACTCTCCCAAACAAATCCCTTCACTACTCTGTGGTAGACACAAAGCTGTGTACAGTAAAGTTTTTTTTTTCTTCCCTCTCTCTCTTTTGTTACAAAGTGCGGCTCCTTGAAGTGACGTATTCAACGAGGAGCGATTTGATAAGATGATGTATAGATGAGATAAAGCAAACAGAGCAAGAAGACGGAGAGCGAGTGAGGGGAAAACAACTAACAGAAATAAACAGTGTTTGTGTTTGAGTCCATCTGTCAAGTAAATTTTACACAAACTTTTGAGATATTGCAAATATTTAACCTTCATTCATATAACTTTCCCCCCCAAATATGCAAATACATTAGGTAGGATACAGACTGTGATTATGTGGAAACTGCAGATTAGTGAGTGAGAGACAAAGAGGTGGAGGCACAGAAAACTAAAAGGTACAAAGAAGGAGAGTCAGTGTATTAAAGTTCACTTTGGGGATCTTATTTCGGTTACCGGGTCTTTGTGGTCTGTTAAAAGCTTAAAAACAGAGCGGTGCTGAAAACAGACACCCAGCGTTTAGCTCACACCACGAAACCTGAGGCTTAATTGCCTTTCAATTAGAGGAACTAATAGGTGTGCATGCCTGTGTGTGCGTATGTGTGTGTGGTGAAGCAATTACAAAGAAAGAGCTCCAAAGCTTCCTCGGCATTCACAAAAATAGGTATTAATGAGAGGCTAACAACGCTCTCTCTCATTCACACACACACACACAGTCTTTGTGTGCCTCCTTGTATGCGTAGAGGCTGCTGATTTCTATTAAGCTATTAGTGAAATTCAAGTGCTAATTACCACCCACAAGGGTCCACGTTTGCTATTTTCAGACACACACACGTCCGCGTGCACACACATACACACACACACACACTTTACTTATGTACAAATCTTTAAAATCTATAATCAACCATCTTTCAACACCTTTAATATAAATTACTTGGAAAAGAATAAAGTAATGACTCTCCCAGACCTATTTCATATCTATGACATGACTATCTAAGTAATAATCATTAGCTATTTGAATCATTATGGAATCCCGTCAACGATGCAATTTATGTCATGCTTTTGTGATGCTTCTACTTTCTGAGACGTTTGGCTTTAACAGAAAAGACTGGGGAGAGAATGAAAACCACAAATCAAAGAGCGACAATTTGGATTTGATCTCGTGCACTACTTCTCCTTTTAATGAGTGAGTGGCACACAGCATGCAGCCCAAGTCTAAGACACATGGAATACTGCACAGACCATAATCGCTGATGCTGATAATTCCACAGTTAGAGGTGCGTGACACAGTGGGAAAACAAGCATCAATGCACTGCTAGTGGATTTGGTAAGGATAAGCATTAGTCTCAACCAAATCCTGTCACCTGTTATCCATCTCTGTGAAGGTAATGTGCTTCTTGTCATGGAGCTTTGATAGGTTTTTGATGGAGAGAACTGTCTGGAGAGGTTCAATTTCCACACTGATGCAGATCTTTTTCCTCTTGGAATACAAAAGCATCTTCCACAAGGACACTGATGCCATTGTTTGGAAAGAGCTGAGTCATTGTGACTGAATATGGGCTCATTTCGTTTAGAAGGAATTAAACAATGTGGCTCTTGGGGAACAGTTGTGATGTATGCGAAAAAAAGATCAGTAATATCGGCTTTTTCCTGTTCAGATTTGTTCTGGAGTTTTGCTCTTTAGCTGCAAAGAAGCCAGAAGTCAAAATATTAAATTACTTATTTGTAGTAGAGCAATTAAAAAAAAATAAAAAAAAATTAAAAACTGTCCACTTCAGACATTCTGTGCATCTTTGATCGTTGTTGCTTTTTCTGTGTGTTTGTGTGTTTTTATCTTCTTGGTGAACTCTTCCCACGAGTGTTCTCTCTGCGTAGCCAGAGAGCCGTGCAAACGGACATCAACGCATAAATCCATAAATCCAGCAATCGGCAGAGATAAACTTGTAACCAATCTTCATCATCATTTAGAGATGCAGCAGCCAAAGTGTCCAATCTTTGTTTTATGGATCCCAATAACACTTCTGCACTAGACATCAGTAATAGGTTTATAGGGGTAAAGCTGAGTCATATCTTAGTTTGGACCAATTATAGAGGAACATATTTTTGATGTACAGTTTTCTGAACAGTGTGGTGGGGGCAGCAGACTGTTGTTTCAGCCCGGCTGGGCCTTTTTAGCTTTGCTCTGTAGATAGCTTGTTGCATAGAAAGACATGGATACATTTACGTTATAGCTATACTCTGTGTTTTGACACAGATCCGCTTTTTAAATTAGCAGTAGCGCAGTTATGTGTATGAAAGTAACAGTTGAAGCAACGCAATTAATTGAATTAGAGGAATAAACTGGAAGCTGTACACAACAGCTAAGTTGCGGTATCTTGTGTTAATTTCAAGAATGCTAAATGAATAAAGCTGAAAATGAAGAAGATAATGTCTGACAGCTTTGGCTTTTTTTCTTTTTCTTTTTGCGTTCATCTAGCTAGCGTCTAATTAACTCTGTCACTGTTATGTTTGGGAACTCGAATTCACATCCAGAGCTAATTTATTCTGTCAAAAGTGTTTTGTTTTATAAAAATTACACTCTGTTTACATGGATATTATGAGAACATTTTTGTTTTGATTAGCAGCAACTTTTACTCAGTATCATGTTAATTTGTGTGGAAAATTATTAGAAATTATATGCAATCGCAACACGGCTTTTGGTGATCAAAGAAAGGTTGTTTAGATGGCGTGTTCTGTGCATTCAAACAGACTCTGTTCTCTGCTGCTTTAAATCACTTTGACCGTGGTTCAGCTCTATGATGGCAGCTGCCTCATAATCTCACGGCACGCGTTCATCAAGAGATGGCTCGGTTGCGACACGCAACAAGAATTTCCTTCACAAAGAGCCGATTGCGGTAACTGTTCCAGTATTAATCGTTTGCTTTGTTAAACACATCCTCACACTTTAAATAATGATTTCATAGTTTTATGGGCACGCTGTAACAGGAAATTTACAAAGAGAAATAAAGCTGTAAAGTGCTGCTGACATCTACCTTTTAGAAAGCAAAACAAACAAATTGATAGCAGAAATCATAATGGCAACATAAACAAAGCCGACAATGGGTGAATATTTCAGCGGGGTGCGTCATTCTGCTGCTCTTGATTTGGCCTTTAAATTCATATGGAAATCCTTCGGGATGAAACAAAGTTAATGACTCAACCAATCAGCTCTCTGTGTTCTTCCAAATGAGCAACCAGAATAGACAGTAAAACAACAGGCGAGCTGATGAGATGCATTTAAGCTCGAGGCAAGACAACGCAATTCCAATTAGCCTGCTGACCACAGTTTATTGGCCACTGGTTTGCATGGGAATGCCCTTTCCAGGCTTTAACTTTGTGTCTGAGTCCCTTTACTCCTGACAATGGGAAATTTTGTATTAGGGACATTCAGTAATTGCCAAAACACCCAACATTTGAAATAAAAGTGAAATAAAAAAAAAAAAGGGACAATATTGTGCAAATGCCTTATAGTAATAACTGTGTAGTGATTGTCTTGTTAATGACTTAGATGGAAAACCTTATGAATGTGGCTGTGAAAGGCATGCTTAACTAATCGACAATTGAATTATTCCTCTCTATCTTGCCACATCCTTCTCTTTGTCTCTTCTATTGTTTCTTGTATTTTTTCTTTCTATATTTTTCTCTGCTTTGACTCGCTATAGCCGTCCCTTTTATTCTTTTCCTGTTTCCATTTTCTGTCACAGTCCAGTAGGATCCATTGTAGCAAAATATAGCTTTGCAATACAGTTCCAGAATGACACTGTAATTACCGCAGTAGACTTAAAAATGCACTTCGCCGCAAAACTCGAGCGGAACCTCGCAGGTTTGTTTCATTTTCATTCCTGTTTATCCCGGGGTTTTCTTTTATCGCTCGCTCAGGGAAATGGCTCCTCAGATGCAGCCAAATATTTTCTTGCACTGCTATCACACAGCCACATTATTGTTTTGCGCGTGTAAACATTCACATATGGTTTAAAAGATTGAAGTACTTCAAAAAGAAGTCACTGAGGACATCTGCAGAGGTTTAGAGTTCACAGTCAGACACAATCTACATCACAAGAGTTTCACGGCACTGTCACTGTAGCCTTTAATCTGACAGAGAGAGACAAAGATAAGTTTGATGAGTGCAATGGGGGGGGGGGCGTGTCAAGACAAGGAGGAAGAAAAAGGGAATAGTCTGAGAAAAGATTCTACTCAATTGTAAGAATAGAAACACAAAAATACACAACGGCTGGAGCAGAAATGGAAGGGGGAGTAAACTTTGAGGAATGTATGCTCTTGGAAAAAAAAAAAAAGCAAGCAAAACTGAGACTTTGTGCCTCTCGCTCTATCTGACTCTGTTTCTTTGTGTGTGTGTGTGTGTGGTTCTCCCCCCCCCAATCCTTAAATGAGGGGGAGGAAGAGAGACAGGGCAGGAAACGGTGGCGTCTGGAATCGATTTGAGGCTAAAGGAAAAATAAAATACTTTGGATTCTTAAATGCTTGAGGAGCAGGGACGGATGACCACGGAGAAATGAAGAAAGGTAGAGGGAGAGAAGGAAGCCACACAACCACAAGTTAAAAAAAGAAAAGAGAAAATAAGAGGATGCAAAGCCAGCATAAAGGATTTAGACTACTGTAAAAGAGCTGTGAGCTCACCATAAATGTAGTGGGGGGAAAACTGTTGTCCTTAAAGAACAGCAACACAAAGAGTTATACAAGATACGTGGAACTGTGATTTAAACTCATGTCTATTTACACTGGACTCAGTAATTACAGGTATTGTAGGATAAATGTCTTTTTAAAAACTTTTTGGGAGACTTTGTGTGAAGACCATCTCTGGTATTTTTTTTTGTTGTTGTTGTTGAACTTTGGGGTGGACTGCAGCCTGTGATAATTTGTTATCCTTTTGATTAAATCCAACTGTCAGGTCATGTTGGCATCAAAGATTTACATGTGGATCTCAAACAGCATCAAGAATTTGACCTTTTTCATAAAATTCAACACGAATTGACAAATCTCCAACTTGTCGAAGTTGGTGGTGCTGCGCTCAAGGCACAGTCATGATGCTGGTTGAAAGGAATCAGCATGTCCTGGATTAAAAGGTGAAACTAGTTCCAACAACAAGGAAAGAGGAGAGGAAATATGTACATACATATATGCTTAGGACAACTTGGGTGAAGGGTGAATGGGGGAGACTGTGAGTAACCTGAGACACTGCTGCAGTGCCTTCAGATTCGCTTTAAAACCTATTTCACACTACAGCTGCAAAACTGTTTATTTTCTATCCACTTTCAACAGCAGTGTGTAAGTATCCAGTTCTCGACTGTGACAGCTTCTGTAATCCACACACACACGTTGAGGTTCGTTTTGTGGCAGGAGGACACAAACCAAGCTGAACAGCCGAAGCTGCAAAATGGTAAATACCTAAATAAGCAAATAATGATGAAACTTCACGTAATCTTAAAGATAACTGCACACATCTTTGCAATGACAACTTTGCAATATTAAGTTGTTTGTTTGTTTTTAAAGTCGCTATGACAATCAATCAGCAATAGAGCGATTTATAGGCAGGCAGACGTTATCGGCCAGATTTGGCTGTTTGCTGATGTATTGGTACTGGCATTTATAAAGGATGATAAATGAAAATGAAAGGAGAAAATAAAGAAACACTCTTCAACCACGTCGTGAATTTAATTTGCTCACAAGAGGGCACTCTGCAGCTTCCTTGTTGGCAACCCCACAGCAGCCAGCTGATCCGAGGGGAGTTGGGCAGAGCGTAACTGAGTAAATAAATTACTGCGTATAATAAAGTTAGCAAAATCTGTTTGTTTTGCGTGTCTGAAAGAAAAAAAATATACATATCAGCATCAGGCTCTGCTGTTAAGTAGTTTAAATAATCATCAATCCTAAATAATACAATCATTCAAATAATGTGTATATTCTTAGTTCCATTGGTAACTCTAATTTGTTGATTGTGTGTTTTTAATAATATTGCATCATAAATCAGTCTGAATGTTATATGTACACAGTTGAAACTGTAAATCAGAACACTGCAGAGGACCACTGAAGCTGCCGTTAACGGATCAGCAGGAAGCTAATTTATCTTATTAGGAATGCTCGTTAAACCGACCACAGCAATGAGTGCTGTTGTGTGTTATTGGCCCCATGCAACAGTTACACAGCTGCCAAACAGTCGCAGATGGAGAACAAAGAGGCAGGTGAAAAGAAGTAATACCGCCTTCAAGTCCATGAGAATCGAGCAGCATTATGAGTAAACAAATAATGCATAATTGTAAAAGAGAGAAATGAAGGGATCAATTTAAATTGCCAAGCAGCAGGGGAGGAGGGGGGGGGGGTGAAAGAGAGCAACAGAGAGGGATTTGTGTCCAGCTAGGTTAGCCATGTGTGCTCTAGCTTTGGCAAGCTCAACGAGTGTTCCAGCATGATGAATAGAGACTAAAGATATTAGAATATGAGACAGAAAGAGAGAGATATCAAAGGGAGGCTGAGAGGATAGAAGGTGGAAATCCTCTTTTTTTCCATTCTTCCCCAAAGAGAAATGAGAGAGTTAATCCTCAGGGGCTTACATTTGTTTTGTTTTGTTTTTTCCCCTCTCTATCTCTGTATATTTCCCTATCTCTGCCTCCTGACATTCTCTTTGCTCCCTCCTGATTTTCACTTTGCCCCAATCACATTCTCTACTTGTAGTTTTCAGCTCTGTCTCTGGTAACAACCATCCATATTTGCATCTCTACATCCATATTCCTCTGTTGTTAAATTCCCCACTCCCCTGTATCCCCTGTCTTTTCCTCCCTCATCCTTCTCTCTTCCCTCCATCCCTATGATTCCGTGCTAGGTTTATGGTTTTATGATGCATGGTAATCTTACCGCAAACACATTTATCTGCTCATTCTTTCCGTTTCTTCTGCCCCCCCTTTTTTTTCATTCCTTTTGCTCAGCAGTGTTTTGAGATGTGTGATGATGCTTATAGGATATTTACATTTGATCTCTGCATGGAGTGGAGTGAAATGCACTGACAGAACAACAGAACAAAACAGAGCAGTGAAATGCAGAACTGAACAGATCAAGGAAGAGCTGAGCAAGTCAAAACAGAGCAGTGAATACAAATTCAGGGCACAACAACACAGATGAATGCCAGAGCAGAGCAGAGCAGAATGAAAATGAAAAGCCATATAAGGCCTGTATGTAAGGGATCGGGAAAAATCTGTTTATCTGTTATCTAAAATCTAAATCATAAAACTATCCCTCTGCCCGTCTGCATATCCCATCTGATCCACACGTAATGGTTTATCTAAGTTTTAAAAGAAAAAAAACCCCCACAACATTTGCATCACAAGGCATTGTTTTTTTTCTATTTTTTGTGGAAATCCTGTGCAGGTAGCTTTGTGATGGAACTCTTGGTTGATCAAGCTGAACCTGTAATCTCATATTGAAGGATAACTCCATTTCTTGCGTCCTTTGAGCACCTAAAAGCAATTTCCCTCTCTTCTGAAATGCCATTTGCTCTTGATACTAGATCCCTTAAGCTTTAAAATTAAACACTGTTACCTGATTTCATCATGCAGGGTTCTCAAAGCTTTGATGATTGCATCATCACCTGTGTCACTAGTTTATAAGCAATCATCAGCTGTCTGATTTTTCTCACAAAATCAGAGTGCAACACAGAGAACCCCCCCCCCACTGCTCCTCAGTCGTAGGTATGCATTATTTGGCCAACAAGACTGTGTTGTGGTGTCTTTGTTTCTTAGCAAGCTCTCGCACAGCCATGATTATTTCACAAGTTTGCAGAGAAGCAGGATTTATATGAGGTGTTACTGGCATTACATTACGTTAAAAATGTAAGGTACCATTTAGCCTGTTTTTCTGATCACTGGAAATGCTTAATGCCTGAAGCAGAAATTATATAACAAGTCAGCTGCGTCAGTGGGAAAATCTTAAAGGGGTAAAACTTTCCCAAACTGAAATGAGCAATTATGCCGTTTGCTGGGTAAATCAGTTCACACACTTGTTTCATCATTTGTAACTTATCTGAAGGAAAAAATAAAAATCACTTTGCATTTTTGTGCAGTTGAAATCTTCAAAAACCAAAAAGGTCTGTCTCCAGGAGTTCCGATATATGCTCATAACATTCATTTTCAGACATTACGTTGATAGTCTCATTCAGAACACTAACCAACAGTTTCCACACAACTCAAACCACACAGCAGTATCACACAGGTAGTACCTCAAACCTCCAATATCTTACTAGACAATGCAATTTGGAGTAGCTAGGATATGGATATTTGATTTGTCAGCTTTTTAAACTTCTAGTTCTTAGAACCAGTCAAAGGAAGATTTTAGGTGTTTACTCAAGACTTACTCACATCACAAACTGTCACTGTTGCAGCTCAGTAGATCTCAGGAATAAGGTATTTGCATGCTAGCTGCTTGTGTTTTTTCTGTGGGTTGGAATAGGAGAGTTCCTTTTAATTCTTCAGGTTTGGTATTTTATTGATGTGTGCTTTTCTATATCTGGTTCTCAATCAGTCAGACAGCCGGATAATCAATACTGGTAGAGGGCATTAAAACTGTGTGTGTGTGTGTGTGTGTGTGTGTGTAAATCCCTGGAAAGAAATCTTCTCTTCCCTAATTCCTGCTCCTTATCTGTCCTCCCAGACCCCCATCAGTGTCACATTTTAAAGATATATGAGCCTGATAGTTAATGAGTTTTAGCAGCATTTTGTTGCTCTTCTTTACATCCCTGGGAAAGGCTTATCAGTACAGGGTTACACCTACCACTGACTGTATGTGTTAATACTCTGTGGACGCTGCTGCATTTTGTACTTTTTCTGCTTACTCTGTTAACATTTACATGTTTCTCTATTTTAAGGACATAGCTTGTCTGATGTCTGGTTTCTTTTAGAAAAAAATATGTTAAGATTTTCCTTTGAGCACATATTTGACCTATTTTGTGGAAAAAAGTAAAATAAGTGAAATAATAAGTAAGAGCTTAAAGTCCGGAGGGGGCGGTCCTCACCAGCTGCCTGAAGAGGAGACGTGGGCCCACCCTCCTGCAGGCCCACCACTTGCGGTATGTGTCATGTGTGCAATGTGTGCAATGCACGCATCCAAGCTGACTATTGGGACAGGGCACATCACTCTCTGGTGGGGAAGAAGCCTGAGCTAGGGTGTGAGGTTGAGAAATACAAGCTCGATATAGTCGAGCTCACCACAATGCACAGCCTGGGCTCTGGAACCAGTCTCCTGTAGAGGGGCTGGACTCTGTTCCACTCCGGAGTTGCCCTCAGTGAGAGGCGGCAGGCAGGGTGGGTATCCTTGTAACCCCTTGCTTTGGGAACGCCTTGGGAATGGGTCCTGACTGTTTGTTCCACATTTGATCGCTGAATGACAGTTTAGAGTACCCACCCTTCTTGGAGTTGCAGGGTGGGGTGCTCCATCTAGTGACTCCATCCTTCTAATGGGAACATAGGCGCGTAGGCAACGACAGTGAGACCTGGACGGGTGTGATTGGGAGGAACCACCTGCCGCATCCAAGCCCAAGTGGTGTTCTGTTATTGGACTTGTGTGCGAACCTGTTTGTCGTCATGTTTAAAGATAGGGATGTTCATAAGTGCACATGGCACCAGAACACCCTAGGTCACAGGTCGATGATCGATTTTGTAATTGTATCATTAGCTCTACAGCCATATGTTCTGGACACACAGGTGAAGAAAGGAGTTGAGCTGTCAGCTGATCACTATCTGGTGGCGAGCCGGATCAGATGGCAGCGGAGGATGCTGGACAGACCTGACACACCTAAACATATGGTGAGGGTGCGCTGGGAACGTGTAGCAGAAGTGCCATTCTGTGAGATTTTCAACTCCCACCTCAGGCAGGACTTTAACAGCATTCTGAGGGAGGTTGAGGACATTGAGTCCAAAAGGGGCCATATTCCTCATTCCATTGTGGAGGCTACTCCACAAAGCTGTGGCTGCGAGGTGGTTGGTGCTTGCCGTGGTGGTAATCCCCAAACCAGATGGTGGACACTGGAAGTGAAGGGAGCCATAAATCTGAAGTAGTCCTATCGGGCCAATGAAGCAGTATGGGGTGTTCGGCCCATTGTTATGGGACATTCAGTCCCTGTGCAACTACAACGAGAGGTTAGTTCGAATTGCTGGCAATAAGTCTGACTCATTTCTGGTGGGTGTTGGACTCCACCAGGGCTGCCCTTTGTCACCGGTCCTGTTCATATATTTTATGCACAGAATTTCTAGGTGTAGCCAAGTGGCAGAAGGCTTCTACCTTGGTGGCCTCCAAATCTTTGCTTTTTGCAGATGATATGGTCCTGCTGGCTAAATCAGATGGTGGCCTCTAGCTTGCACTGGAGTGGTTCACAGCTGAGTGTGAAGTGATGGGAGTGAGAATTAGCGCCTCTCAACCAGAAAAGAGTGGCACCAGACTGTCATGATGAAAAGAGAGCTGGGCATAAAAGTGAAGCTGTAGATTTTTTTTGGTCGACCTATGTCCCTCACCTATTGTCACGAGCTTTGGGCAATGACCGAAAGAACAGGGTTACAGATACAAGCGGTGGAAACGAGCTTCCTCCAAAGGGTAGCTGGCTTCTGACTTAGCGATTGAATACATTCTTCACCCTGTCATTCAATAGGGGCTCAAAGTATAATTGCTACTCCTCCACATCGAAAGGAGCCAGCTGAGGTGATTCGGGCATCTGACTAGGATGCCTCCTGTGTCCCTCTTGGGTGAGTGTTCCTACCCGGAGGAGGCCCTGGGACCTACCCAGGACACACTGGAGAGATTATATCTCTTCGCTGTCCTGGGAATGCCTTATGTTCCCCCCCGAATGAGCTGGAGGAGTTGGCTTGGAAGAGGGAGGTCTGGATTCCCCATTTAGGCTCCTGCCCCTCTGATGCAGCCCCGGGTAAGCTGAAAATGATGGATGGATGGATGAAAATAATAAGTAATATTATTATTATTTTATTTTTTTTATTTTTTTAAAAGAAGGATTCAGATGTAGAGCTGCTTGTTCTTTTTCTTCTTCTTCTTTTTTGTTCTTGGTCTTCTATAAGTTGCATTGCACAATGAGATCATGGTTTTTGTGGACAAAAATAATCAAGATTCTCCAGATAAAATGTCAGCAGTATTATATGCAAATGCTGATTTGGCACAAATGCCGAGAGGAGGAATCATGAACCCATCGATGCACTTCAGGTGTATTATACACAGCAAATCAGATCATTACTTGATCAGAAAACTTTTTAAATACACTTTGCTGTAGAACTTTGGCAAAACCACACTGTTGTTTCAAAGGAACTCCCACTTCGATATTTCATTTTGGGACAGTTACACTGTCACTACGCCCCATCTGCAGTGGTGCTGTTGTAAGCGTTACACTTTGTTCTAGTTTTTGCTTGAAAAATATGCATTCAAGTCAAAGAATGCACTGCATGTAAACAAAGCCGAAGCATATATCAACTTCAGAGACTCTCACGAGAAATCTGAAGTAACACTTGAAACTACAGTGTGCCTTATTGAACCTAAAACGGTTGCGCTGACGATTGTGCAGCTAAGGGTTGCAGCTCTGCTGCCTGACAAGATTAATTCTAGCAAGCCTCAAGCCTTTGGATAAGGCAAAGCTCTGTGGCTGCACTCCCTCTAAGCTGAAATTAAGCATAATTTAGAAACTATCTCCCCATATCATAAAAAAGGCAAAACAAGTGAAAAGAGAAAACGAAGGGTAGTCCTAATGTCTTCCCTCTTTCTCTCTGTGTGAAACTGGTATAGAATGGAAGAAACTGAAAAACAGCCCAGGGCAGCCACATGCGTGGACATACAGCCACATAAAAACAGACCATTAAAAGTATTTCTTTCTTTTAGCAGCAGTAGGCCAGAAGGAGAAAACACTAATCTGAGTGAGAGAAGCGGCGATACACAAAGAGTGAGTGAAAGTGACCTGAGAATCATTCAGGTGAGCATTTTAGTTCCTTTTCGATTTATTTTTGTAATGCTGAGACACACATGGGGAGAATCCTGTCACTAAGTTGTCCCAGTGACAGAAGAGGTCATCTAGATGAATGCCTTCTATTATGGGATGTGTGCTCAGATGCCGATTTAGAGGTTAAAAGGTTAAACATCCAATCAACACACAGCATAGCTAAAACCTTTTGAAACCAAGGATCATAGTGACTTATTAAGAGAATCAATAGATGTCACTAGAGACACATTTTGTAGGAAGCCACAAAGCAAATTCAAACAGATTCAGATGAAGGAAAAAAACTTTGTCAGGTTTTTAGAACCACGCAGGCACTCACTGGAGTCCAGGGATAATTAGATACGATATGTGGATGAATGGACAGACATACTGATAGCTGAGAATAAAGACAGAACAATGGGCGTATCAAATTCAACTTTTCAAATTTATAATTTTCCTTAAACAGAGCGCAAACAGGCCATTTTCACCCTGAACATGTAAACAGTTTTGAGTAATCAGGCTTCTCAAATTGCTCCGTGGCATCTCAGCTCTTTTTTGGCTTCATCAAATACTTCAAGCATTGTTTTTTTTTACTGCCTTTCTACTGTATGCGTATTTCTCTTTTTCCTGTCTGCTGCCTGCAATTGAATGATTAGACTGTGCCGTTCTGAAATCGGCTTGTCAGCCTGCTAGCCACAGATAAGCACACTCACGATCGATTAGATCTGCCTTTAATCTATTCAACTTTTTCCAGGCAAATAGAAAAATGCTTAGTATGGAAGATGTGAGGTGTGCGATACAGTGACTTTCAGAACATGTGCCCAAAGGGCAAATGCATTGTAAGCCACATTTTCAGGCATGAGATCACATTAAGTATGAATTTTTACAAGTCCTCTTTAACAAGCTGCTGTAGGCAAATACAAGCTAAACAATTTTGAATAATTTTCTACTAATCATGAAGGATGGGGATCATTACGGAGAGAGATTGAGGCAAAACAGCAAAAATGTCTAAATGAAAGAAAGAAAAGAAGATGGGAAGAAAATTAATGGAATGGAGGAAGGAAGCCAGTTAAATGGAATACTAAACAGGCGAGTGGGGCTAATGTCTTAATGGTACTTTACAAGCTTTTTGTTTTACCACACAAGCACACACACACACACACACACAATAGAGAAATAAATTTCAGAACGCACCTTTAGCTCATCACTGTTGAATACAAAGGCTTTGTTTCCTTCGTGACACAGATCTGCCAGAGAGGAGAGAGAGAAAATTTACATTATTAAGATGTAAGAGCCACCATTTACTGGGGAGAAATGGGCTCAAAGACATTACTTATTCTATAACCATGATGTAATTAGATATGTTTTCATTAGATGTGCCGCATATTCCATCACGTTGTGCATCAATGTATAGTTCACGAAAAAGAAAAAGAGTATGCATATCAGAATATGAGAATGAGAAAATAAGAATATAAGAATAAAAGAGGTATAGAAATGAGGGGTTTGACTCATAGATAAAGCAGATGATGCATAACTCAAAATATCCCCTTAAACAAACTGAAGCATTAGCATCTTCACAAATGAACCTCTCATAACCTCTAAATGCAGAGACTTTTAAACTGTGTTCTTGTTCTTGTATTGTGTCTTACTTGCGTCTATCAAAATAGCTGCACTGTGGCTGAACATGATTGGCGTGAGTAAACATAAATAAACATTTAATTCAATTGCTGACTTAGCCACATCTGTTGTAAAGCACTTCCTGTCTATACAGTGTGTCAGCCTGCAGCTGGCTTATGCTTCTTAACATTTTGACCATAAACCATGATGTACATTTATATTGTTATTTAAAAATGAGATCCACATGAAGCAATAATGGCATATATAATCTCGATATGTTTTATTCAGTTTATGTCCCCTAATACCCTAACATTTGCCCAGTAATGAATTGGGTTCTGTTATTTTTAGTTTCCTTCGGCCATGTCTCTTAGATTGTTATGATTTATATTATTGCAAGTTCTGAAGTCTCGAATGTTCCTTTAGTGCTTCATTTGGGAGGATCTAGTTGTGTTTCACTGGTTTGGGTTTTCTGTGTTCCTGCCTCTCCGTGTTTTCAAGTCTGGATTTTTGTTCAGTTGCTCATTTCCTGTTTTATTTTGTCAGCCTTGTCCTGTGTGCGTTGTGTTTTGGTTTTGCTTGCCCTTGTCTCATTAGTCAGATTCTGTTCACATGTGGTCTGTTTTTTCCCCAGCTCTTTTCTTTCTGCCTAATCACCTCCAGTGTGTATTTAGGCCCTCGCTTTTCTTCTGTTCTTTGTCGCGTCAGCAATAAAAGCTGACTTTTGAGTTCACGCCTGTCTCTGAGGCCTGCATTTGGGTTCAAATCCTGCCGGCCTTACTACCGTCTCATGGTAAGACTGTGATCCAGATCCCCACCAAAACTACATCAAATGTTCCTTATACCAACCCCAACAACTCCAGAAATTTTCATTAAAACCCACTGATATGTTTTCGAGTTATCCTGCTAACAGACAAATGCAGGCAAGTTTAAAATGATGTGGTTGGACAGCCCACTCCTTACCAGGGCATCGAATACTATAAAAAGCACAGAGAAATATGCAAGGTGTCCTTTGGTGTTGTGCCGTAAACATCCCCGGCGACAGCGGTGAGCCAGGCTCTGTTGCCAGCTTGTTACATATGGGTGTTTGTTCAGGACCTGTTACATTTAAATGCACTGGTTACAGGTCATTTTTCAGACTGCAGGTTTAATTTACACCAAACCACAGCAAGTGAAAACAAAGAGAAACAAAATGCAAAGCACCCAGCTTCTAAACGTGACAAATTATGCCACTGCCAACGTCCTGCCCCTTTATGCAGACTTCGTTGCTGTTAGCTCTCTGCATCCAGTATTCCTGAAGCCAAAACATCGACACCAAGTCTTTGTGATTCCTGCAGCTTCTGCCATAGAGGCAGTATTTAACACCCTGGGATGAAAACACAATAGGCTGGAAAGTGTCTTTGTTACTATATAACTGGACCAGGGTGGACAGATTCCATTCTGCTTTCATTTATGTTTATGGTAGAGGTTCACTTTTGGTTTGCACTTGAAATAAAAATTGCTAAAAAAGGATTTACACTAACAAGTGTAAAAGAGACTAGTAATGATATTTAAAACTGTAGTTATAAGTCTTATCTCTGTTGCCACGACCTCATTTAACCTGGTTGTTGCTCAGTGCTATAGACAACTAAGACCCCTTATTATGGGCCTGTTTCTCTAACAGCTTTCCTCTTCAGAATATTAACTGATATTGCTGTATGACATATTGATCACTATACCGCGGCTATGATGATGTGAAAACCATTAATATTTTGTTCCATCCATCCATCCATCCATCCATCCATCCATCCATCCATCCACTTATCCAGTTAGTATCCCAGCTGTCACATGGCATGAGGTGGGGCACACCCTGGACAGCTTGCCAATCTATATCAGGGCCAGTAAATCAAACATACATGTCTTTGGACTGTGGAAGGAAGCCAGGGTACTTGAACAAAACCCACACAGGCACAGGAAGAACTTGCAAACTCCACACAGAAGGGCCTCAGCCATCCAGTGGATTTGAAGCCAGGACCTTCTTCCTGTGAAGCAACAGTGCTAACCACTCACTACTTTTCTGCCTCCTCCTTTTCTCTATGCCTAATTTCTTTTATCTAACATTCACATACACACTCAGATGGATGCATCAGGGACAACCTGGGGTTCAGTATCTTTCCCAAGGATACTTTGACATACAGACAAGAGGAGCTGGGGATCGAACCAACCTTTCAATCACTAGATGACCAATTCTACCTCCTGAGGCATGGCCGCCCTAATATTTGTACTAAAAACAAAAAGTCCTGAAGTGAGTGTAGGTCAGCTAATGCTTCTTTGAGTTTTGGGCCAGAAGGTATCAAGGTTGAAGATTAAAACTGGTATTAAATTTTTTTAAGGGAAACACTTGCCTTTATGCATCCATTGGATTCCCAAATCACCTGAAATGCTAGCTGAGCAGGGAGTTGAATGGGACATGCGCTTATCGCCATCAGTATCCACCACTGAGAAGCCCTTGAGCAAGCTACTTAACCCTGGTCGGTCCCAGTGGAGCCTTTGGTGGTGCTGAGTGGCTATACGTGGAATTCCCTGGCATGAGCGGGAAGCAGAGTGTTGCTGAAAATGAAAATTAGTGATTTGTGCAAGCCTTCATGGGTGAATAAGGGTGAAAGCCAGGAGACAGCAGTCCAGCAACATTAAATTTGTTCCTTTCCATCTAGTAATTATGTGGGTGTGATGGCACATGGGTTAAGAGATGAAGAAAAATACTGTGAGGGAGATATTTTATAATGTAATAGCTAAATATCAAAAGGCCAAAACTGCCTTTATCTTCAGTGCCACATTTCTTTTATCCACATCTTAATAAATGTGCTGTGAGAGATCACACAGCTCTAAGGACCGAGACACTGCAATAATTAACTGCTCCTTCATATTTTTTTCACAGGAACAAAAGATCAGTACATGTAGCATAGGAAAAAAAGACCTGCAAGAAATGTAGTGCACCTGTTTAATGATGTTTTCAACTGAACATTTTCTTGTAAAGTAGACGGATAAAATGTTGGTGCCTTGAAAAGTACCGGTGATTTAAGCTCACTTAATGACCTGTATAACTGTAAAGCATATCATTTTATCCATTGTGGACTGGTAACACACTTTGTGAAATAATGTATTTTTCTTCTCTGGTGCACTCAATTTGGCTCAAATCTGAATATTTCATAATTTTCGGGAGGTTTAAATTTTATTCTGATTTGTGGAAGCTGTGCAATATGTCGCTCAAACACTTCAAAATTCAAGCACAGTTTTTTAATAATAATATCACTGCTCATATGTCAGTCATCTGTCGGTAAACACCAGATTTTCTAGTTTGCATTACACGAAAGTGACAGCAAGTGGTGCCATCAAAAGTTACAGCACCATCAGCATCACGGCATAACCAACGTGCCACAAACACAATCATCAGCAGAACATTAAAACAAATCATCATTATTCAGTGTTGGTAATATTCCTCCAGCATAAATCATCATCACGATATCATTACAATCATGTAGCACAGCGACCTGCTTTGCATGCAGAGAACTAGCTCCTTTCACCTTGTTAAAGAAAAAATGGATTTTTGTCAGAGTATCAGGAACAAGGCGCGCTGACACTGCACATGTAGTTATAAGCAACAGTGAAGTACATTGTTGACAACACCACGGATACCTTTAAAATGAGGCATGCTTTCTGGAGCTTTGCACTAATCACTATTGTGTGATGTCATGGTGGAAATTTATACCAATGGCAATTGTGCTGCTGTTATCGTTCTCCAGCTAAATCTGCCTGCTTTATATGCAGAGACGATTGAGCTCACGCCAACCGTAAAATGACAGCTCGTTATGTGAGGGAAAATGGATTTTACCATGTTGCGGTATTGCTAGGGACCCTGAGACAATACTATCAATACTGTCACATTTTGAACTGGTTCTTGTGTGAAATGTGAAATGCTTGAATAACGGCCTATCGATCGGTAGGCCACTGGCAGCACCTCTGTTGTGTACATGTTTCACTGCATGCACACAGGCCTCGAGAATGTGATAATAGTTTGTATTGATTTATTTTTGATGAATTGCATTCATTTCTGAAGAGTGATTTTTTTTTTTTCTGATCATAAACACGAGGGGGATCTGAGAACGAAATGTTTTAGTTCAGCAATGAATAATACTCAAAACAAAAACTTTGACAGATGATATGATGCATGGCCACATACATCAAAGTATCCTTTGATGTGCAGATTGTGTATTTTGGCCATAATGAATAAAAACTACATGGTCTGCATGCTACCTATTCGGACTGTTCAGTGCAGCAGACTCTTATTATCTGAATCTTTATATGGGATGTTTGTAGTTTAGGAGGTAGAGCAGATCATCTACTAATTGAAAGGTTGGTGGTTCAATCCCTGGCTGCTCCAGTCTGCATGCCGAAGGGCAAGATCCTGAACCCCAATTTGCTCCCAGTGAGTTCATCAGCGTATAAATGTCAGCTAAAAAGCACACAGATGTAGAAAAAACTTGGTTAAATGTGTGTGAATGGGTGAATGAGACATGCTGTGTAAAGCGCTTTGAGTGCTCATGTAGAGTAGAAAAGCGCTACACAAGAACAAGCCCATTTCCCATATATCAAACACACGCGACAACCTTGCTATGTACTGCTTGTTTGTACTGCACAACAAGCACTCAGAGGCAAAATATCAACATTTTTGCTCAAAATGTCATTTTTTTATGACATTTTTATTTTGTGTTTGGTTGTGATATGTTGTCATGCGAGTCCTGTTCTCTTTTGTTCAACAACAGAGCAAAACGTCGATATGAACAGACACGGATTGCAGCTGTCAGCAGGAACAAGGTCATTTAAGGGTACACACATTTCTCAGTTACCCATTATTGCAGAAAATAACCACAAGTGTATCATTTTAGTTGTTTTTTTTTTTTAATCAACCAGTCTGCAAATGCTGTAGACCTGTCAGACTGCTCAAACAGACACAAACATGTGCACACGCGTGTCATGTACAGATGCAGACAGCTTAAAATCGAGTCATCAGTGGTGTGTCTGTCATTAGCTAAAAGGCCTCAAGCTGGAGTGAGACCAGAATAATTATTCTGATTATAGTCCTCTAGCTGAGCTCTATCCAAACACATTATACTCCCCCAGATTAAAATCTGGTGTTTCATGTGGTTTCTAAATCAAGATGTTTGAATTTATTCCATGATAGCGGCCAACTGGAATTCTCAGCACTGCGAAACTGGAGGAAAGACCGATTTTATTTAGTCGTATAAAAGCAAGCAGCACTTTCTGGCCAGGAGATACACTTTGAAGCTATTTTTATTTCTTTTAACTATATGACTCTTCACACAGCTATTGCTCTCTGGCTTTTATAGGGCAGTGTAACAGGTGACCTTTACATGGGGAAACTTTGGTACAGCTGAGGAGCCTCAAGACATTCCTTGACTTAAAATTTAAGAAGCATTTTGACAGTAACGGATGTATTGAGAGGGGATTGTCATTTCCAACTGCCCTGAAATACAAATCTTTTTTCCCTCTAGCACTGATTAAAATGGCTTAAAACACAAGTGAAATGTAATAATCATAAGCCATGTCACCAAATGGATTTGTGTGAAGAAGTGGTGTGCATGAATGTGCGTGAATGTGGCCTTGTAACTGCATGTGTTCACAAGTTTGATGCTGTCGGGATGACTGCAGTGAAATGTTGCAAGCAGAATGTGATGGCAGCTTTGAGGATCAGCATAGTGGACGCAGCTGGTCGCTGCACACACACACGCACACACACACACACACACGCACACACCTACACACCCACATTGGCAGGGGCTGGTGGATCCTAGCTGTGTCGGCATTATACATGCACCAGTGTGCATTCACAGGTGCATGGGAACACAGACCAGCACACATAAACTCATGATATTGTTTGAGTGCATAAAAGCTGGTGATGTGTTATCATACAGCAGTCAGAGCACGCATGAAAGCATACGCACGTTCATTTGCTTAAATTTCTCCGTATGAAAAAAAATAGCAGCACTGGGATGGATGACCCTGTTGTAAAATAAGCACCCACTTTTCTATAAACTACGCGGCCCTTCTTCATATACACTCTTTCAACTTATTTTTGGTGCACAGTTCCTTTTAATATATTTTATCTTCAGGCAGGTATCCTCCTCCAGCTCGCCTCCACCTCCTCCACTTCCTCACACCTCCACTCTGACTCATTACCAAGTCTAAAATAAAACACTGCACAGGAGATGCAGGTGCAAGTGGTGGCAGTCATTTTGCAGGGGATTGGTTGGTAACTATAGGTCTATTTTTTATCTTTGAGCTCAGACGGCCTGCTCCTACTTTAGTGCTACTCCTACAACACTTGCTCTAGACAGTCGTGCACTTTTCCACTTCCTCCTCTGGAAAAAATCTTGTTCTCTTTCAGCTGCTCTGAATTATCTCTGCGGTTAGATAAGCCTAAAAGATTTCAGTCAATGTATTTTCTCCGCGTCCAACAGCAAGCAATAAATCCCAAGTTCAAAATTTTGATTTTCAGTGGCTTCAAGTTATTTTGAGCCATCGGTCGATGCACAGCAAATCAGTCTTTCGATTGTGCAGTTGGGAGCACTAATTTAAACGTGCAACAAAATATCAGAGTCTAAGCTTCCTTTTGTCATGGAGTACAAGTAGACTGCATATAATTAAATGCTTATTTAAATGCACCTTTCAGCTGCTGAAAAAAGCTAAAATCACTGGAAAGCTTAACTCAGTGCTAACACTAAATCTGCAGAATGTGTGAACAGCAGGCACAGGTGTAAGGTCGCTGTCAGACACATTGATGCCATCTGCATTTAAAAGGAGGGTTTGATCTCAACAGCCATGACAAGATGGAGAACTCTCTGTAGTTTCAAAAATATTGATTCTTCTTTTTTTTAAAATTTTTTTTTTATAACTGCCTTACTGCAGAGCCTCTAATTGATTTATTTTACATTCTCAAGGTATGTAGCAAAACAATCTTTTCTTCAATACCACTCTGAAAAACCATTAGGGCCAAATACAACACCTGTAACGACTTTCTTCTCAAATGCCATACATGGCATGCACAATTACAGGTACACGAAATATATTAGTTTCCACCAAAGTGGGCCAACTTCTCATCCCTGTCCGTAAAATTGTGCTGTTCTACCAGGCTGCACAAGCAAATTGTCACTGTGCCTTAATGACACTGCAGGTTCATTACATGACATGGAAAGTCTACAAGGACACTTGTCCTGTGAGCTGATTTTATTGCCTAGACTTTGTAATTACATTTCAAGTCCATGGGGCACTGGCAATTTGATGGCAACATACTGTAGATGGGCAATTTGGCTGAAACCTGAGCCATCAGTATTGTCTTTGGAGATGCTACATTGATTTTTCCCCCTCCTATTTGGTTCTGCACCTGGGAGAAAGTAAAGGCGCTCATTTACAAAAACCTGTTTTAAAGTAATTGAAGTAACAGGAAATCCTTACAACCTCACACTCAGCATTTCGATACTTCTTCATTTTCATTAATGTACAAAGCCTTAATTAGCACCTAGCCATTCTTATCTGGACAAAATGGTTTTTGCTCTGTGTATATATCCATTGTTTCTGTGCGTTTTATTGGATTGGTATTTT